>CAUYON010027462.1:0-45420 GCA_963573935.1 Arctocebus calabarensis
CTCTTGTCTCCGCCTCCCAAGTAGCTGGGACTGTAAGCACCCGCTACAATGCCTGGCCTATTTTTGGTTGCAGCCGTCATTGTTGTTTGGTGGGCCGGGCTGGATTCGAACCCGCCAGCTCAGGTGTACGTGGCTGGCGCCCTGGCCCGTTGAGCCACAGGCGCCGAGGCTCTAGTGGGGCTTTAATTCCAGAACTTGAGGGTACTCTTCAACAGGACAAACTTCTGCTTGTTTTTGCCCTGTAAGAATATGAAGAATTTGTGTCTCTGATGTCATTAGTAAGAGGGCATCAGAAATCTCCACCCATAAGACTGTAAACTCCAGGTCAAGTCCTTACCAAATTTTCACTTCCAAGTACCCATATGTGTCCCAAGATTGTCAAAGCTGGCATTTCCCAGTTATATTTTACTCTTTGTGGTGTTGTCAGTGAACCTTCAGGAGGTGACAGAGTTGCTTCATTTTGGGTCTTAGGAAGCAATGCCTGTGGCCAGCATCCAGGGAGCTAGCCTGAAGGAAAATAAAGCCCACAAAAATTAAATACTTACCGTGGTGACCCAGAAAATCATTAAACCCAAATGCTTTGACCTCTGAGACAAGACTCTCTCTGCTTTCCTTCATGGAGTCAGGTGCCTCCTGTGGCACCTCTGAGTGCACTGTGCTGGTGTATGTCCTGGCTACACTTACTGAGGCTGTTAACTGGACCTTGAAATGCGGGTTTGACTTTGTGGTGTTAGGCAGATTCCGATATAAAATCTGAACTGCTTCCTTATGACCACATACCAACTTTAGTCCTCTTGGGCAACTTCAGCTTAATATCATTGGAAATTCCTTGCATGGATCACGAGCAACACGTGACCCTCAAATTCTTCTCATTTATTCCAGGGCATCTGAACCTTTCATTTATTCCAGGGCATCTGAACTGGATATTTTCCCCACTAATGCTGTCTCATCTCTAAATTGTTTAAAGAAATATTTAACTCTATGAAAATGAAGGTTGCAAATGAAGCAAAAAGAATGTTTGGGGAGCATTTGCACTGCTTTCTCTTGGTTTAATCCCTCAAAGCAAGCTAACTGCAATGTTATCAGCTCACAGCCAAAGAGCTTGTCTGAAATTGCCAGCCCACCCTGTTCTTGCATTGGGACCCCACAGCCCTGGTGGTGCCCCTGGCATCAGCATTGTTCCTGCCTGTGTCCATGCCTGCATCTGCTAAGACCTTTTATACAATAGCCTTGGAACTCTGGTTGCAATTAGAGATTTGATTAGCTGTCAGTGATGTCATAGCCATGGTTATTTTAAATCCACTGTGCTAAGTGTTTTCCTTTTCTTAATGTACTGTAGAAATTCCATTTCTTGACAGCAATAAGACACTTCAGGCACTGTGTTCCAGGGCCAACATTGCACTTCTCATGAAGTTAAGATACTTGGCCTTCAGCCTCATGACTTACAGCACAATCTGAGTTATGCTATAATCACCCAGATGCGTACACAGCCTGTCGTGTTTTATTGCTTACATGGAACCTGCCCCAGTGCCCCATCGCCTGACAAGGTGGGAATCCAGCCCCGCATGGCTGCTTGGAATCCCACTGGGAGTTGCATTTGGTCAGATCTCCTGTAGCCTTTCAGGGGTACAGTGAAACTCAGGGCCTTTCGTCCACTCACCACAGCAGAAACCAGGCTCTCCAGCATCTCTGCTCTTACTGCCAGACTGCCTAACTTAGTTGCCAAATATCTCCCCTCAACACATTTATTGAACTTTAAAACAGCATAACAGCATTGAATAAAGTCCAGTAATTTTTATAGGATATATTTTAGTCACTAGACTTTGAAGACTATTCCAACATTAATTACAAAGTTTCTGTGTCTGGATAACATATTGTTAACAGTTATTTTGCAAGTGCTAATGGTGAGATGGAAGATTTCCAATGATTTTATTAAGGAAGTGGCAATTAAAATGTTGAGCACTGTAGCATACATACAAAATAAAAATAAACTTGCGAGTACTGTACTATGTCCATGCCTGTATTTCATGACAAAAATGGGGAAATACTATTTTTTTGAATAGATAATAGTGATTTTGCATTTCCATTTCCTTTTTTGTTCTAGGAGGATTAAGAGGTCTCTTGTTTGTTTGTTGGTATTTGAAAGCAATTTAAAATGCCAGAGCCCTGGCCTGGCTTGATACTGTTTACTGCAACATCATGAAATGATTTTAAGACAAGTTGTTACCCATATTTCTTTCAATAACAAATATCACTAAAATGAGATCATTGGCTTACTGTGACAATTTATGACTCTAGAAACGCATGAGTTGTCTTTTCTAAAGACTTTCAAAGACCTTGTCTATAACAGTTTTCCCTCGGGATCTTTTGTGTGTGGCCACCCATCTTCTAATTGTCCCTACCGCAGTCAGCTGCAGCTCCAGGCCATTAGTCTGCCAGACCGTGAGGTGAGCGGGGAGGCAGCAGGTGGGTGGAGACCCTTGAGCACAGGAGCCTTGGGCACAGGAGAGCCAGGCACACAGGTGAGGGGCGTGCTCTGGGCCATTCAGCTGGGAGCAGGGTGGTTCTGCGGGGTCCCTGTCCAGGAGTCCATCACACTCACCATGCTGTTGTGAAAATCATTCATTGCAAAACTCTGACCAATATAGTCAGGGCAAATTGACTTTCTATCATTAGTTTCATACAGTTATGTTTTGAAAGGGATTTTAGAACAAGAATAGAGTTGCCTTAATACTTGATCACCGTTTTCATTTTTAGGCATATCCTGATGGCTGTGAGACTTAGGCCTGAGATTTCCTCCTCCATTGGGTGAACTAATTTTTTTTAACTGAAAAATAATCTCTAGTTTTCATTTTGGTTTAAATTTATAATTGGAATGCTTATCAACATTGGCTAATGAAATCAATACTAATGTTACTGCATGAAGTTTCCTGCTAAAATATTTTCCTTAAGGTTTTATATTTACTTCCCTTGGTTTTTTAGGGTCATTTCTTAAAAACATCTTTTGTTCTAAGGGTCATATGAGAATAGCAGGTTCAGGGAATAGGTCTTCTCACTCAAGAACAGTAAGTATATAAAGCTAAATAGTAGGTTTTTACCTATTTCTGATAGAGATTTTAAAAAATTTAAGGATTAAAATGCAGAAAGGGAGATAATTTCTATTAAGGGTTTTTTTTTAGCGTATATTCTTATGGAATCAATTCTTGTATTTTCATGTTACTTTACTCATTCTTATGAATCCTAAGTATTAATGCAAGTTATTAGGTTATGACTTAGCTTTCTCAACTATTTTGTATAAAAAAAAATCAATGGCATGTAAATTTCAGTTACATAATTTATTTCTAGAGATTCACGATCTAATCCAACAGCTTAAAGTTGCTATGAGGGGATTTACCATTTGTTATTCATTCCTTAGTAAACATTCTGGTTCATGCTGGGTGTGTATGTTACTTCTCCACCTTTGTCTCTGTGCAGAGACGGAACACATCCTTGCTTTCCTTTTATGCATAATGTGCTATGCCTCATCTACTGAATACTGAACCAAATACTCACAAACTAGGAGAAAGAGCAAGAATATTTAATTCATCACATTGTTTTTCTTTAAGAAAATTAATCTGTGCTCACTTCAGCAGCACATGTACTAAAATTGGAATGATACAGATAAGATTAGCATGGCCTCTGCGCAAGGATGACATGCAAATTCATGAAGCGTTCCATATTTAAAACAAAAAAAAAGAAAATTAATCCCATTCTTGAGTCACAAGTCCCATTCTGGAGTCACAAAAGGCCTGTGTTTAGAAACAATAAGTGGTATTGGTTCATGTAAATGACAATGAAGGAGTTCTTTTATTTTATAGCTGTTTTTTAAAGGCTGATGAACTAATGCACAGTGGCTCAGCAGAAAGAGGGAGGCCTTGTATAAAGACCAACACACAGATAAACTCAGGTGGATTTCAGCTGAATAAAAATGTCAGTTTTTTATTTTGCTAACATACTTCAAACAGTATGTATAAGACTGATTTTAAAATACTGAGTTTTAAAGCTAGATATAAAACTTGTATAAATAGAATTTGGTTTAGAAAATAAAGTAGCTTCCTGTTGCTGAATGGGCCCCAAGAGAGCTAATTAGTGAATTCTCCACCTAAATTATGCCTTAGGCCTTGAAAGCATTAACCTCCAAAGGTGTACAATTTATCCCCAGGATGGACATAAGTAGCCTGCAACTAGATGAACGTCCTTCAGAAAACGTGGAATAATTGTTACCTTTCCAGGAGGCACTTGGAAGATCAATAGTTACCTGTTGGTTTTTATGACTAATACTCCAGAAATACTATTTCCTTCCTCTTGATTTCCTTCCATGTGGCCACGACCTTGTAGCTATTCCACCAGATACTAAGAAACAAGGCTTGGAGTGGAGTGGGTGCAGCTCTGGAGAGAGGAGGGTCCTTAGAGCTTGGTGGTTTGGGTGTGAAGGCTGGCAGGTCTGTTTGACGCCTCTTTGCTTTCTCGTTTACGTGAAGCTCAGTTTCCTTACATATGTGAAGGGGTTGAGGTGCCAGCCTTGGGGTTATCCGGAGGTTTAAGTGAGAAAGAATTTGACACACCCTTGGCATAAGGCTTACGAACGTGATAGCTTCTTAGGACCTTTGCTTTGATTTGTTTGCTTGGTTATGTTGCTAGGTTTGCCCAAAACCGTATGTCCTGAGCTCAATCCCTCACAAAATTAGATAGAATGTCCAAGGCCATGGCAAACTGGAATCTGCGCTCAATCTTAGTTCCTTTGGTATTTCTACTTCCTAAAATCCTACCCAGTGAGTGAATGGCAGAAAAGCTACAGGATTCAAACCCTGAGGTAGAACCGCAGACCCAGCAAGGACACCAGCCGCAAGAGACACTCAGGGCACGCCGTCTGCAGGTGTAAGTGTGGGAGCAACACCTGCCGAGTCCTCACACAGACCACGCTACGCAGGGGCCCTACACCAGCACTCAAAAAAACTTTAGATGAATTGAATTCCCAGGACAAGGGTAGGTTCAGAGCAACTCTGAGGTTCTGGCATGATTGGATAATATTTATGGACAAGAAAAAAGGAAAGTGACGGACAGAAAAGGCAGTGAGGCACAGCGCTGGCTCAACCCGCCCTGCTCAGATTTTCCTTGCAGAAACTTGGGTTGAGCCGCCAGCTGCCTATTAGCCAACACTCCACTGATGTGATTGGCTGAAACACGAACATTCCATTGCTGTGATTGGCTGAGACATAAACACTGCTGCTATGATTGGCTGAGACATGAACACCGCTGCTCACTCTGCCCCTAGACCGGGACACTGCACTCTGTCAGCTGCAGTATTCAGCAGACTTTGCTCCAACCGCCACTTCTTCCACACTTTGGATCACTTCTTGTAAGAAAAAACATTTAATTCTCAACAAGCCGCGGAAAATACCTTTTTAAAATTTCATCCCCACCCCTCTCCAGGCTTCCTGGCTGCTGGCATCTCAAGCTACCATTGAGATGGCGACACCGTCAGCAGTTTAGGTGCATACTTTGATTAATTAATTGTCCTGCTTCTTGATTCAGATCCAGTCAACCAAACTTTTGATTTGAAATTGGGCATTTCAGATCTAATGACCCAATCAGATAATTACAAGAATGGACAGGACAGAGTACATCTCCAGGACATATAAATAAGGCCAGCTCTGGGGTTAGTTTTGCTTCGTTTGTTTTTATGAAAAGAATTCTTTATACTGGTAACTCACCTATTTACGATCTTGTCAAATTATCTCTGAAGAAACCTTTTGAAGATGCTTATATTGAAAGGATGCAAGTTGTGGTAAAGTCTTCTGGATATTCAGCAAAAGCTTTCATTTTACTGTGAAAGGCCAGACACTTTTCAGACTTGGGTATGGCCAGGTGACTGAGTTCTAGCCAGTGGAATGTGGGCATGGTGGGACCAGATGCATACAAATTTCACATTCCGTGTTCCCCATGCTGTTTTTTTCACATAAATGATGCAGAAAAGTGCAGCAGCCTTGGAAGCTGAGTGTTAAAGCTGCTGGGGCGGTTGGTCGAAGGGACCCTGTGACCCTGTGGGTCAGTGTGCCCTGCTCACCTCATCTGCACACGGGTGAGGAGTGTCCGGACCGTGATACACTTTGAATTTGTTACAGTAGCAGAACACCTTCACCAATTTTATGTCTCATTAGAATCTTGTATAGAATTGGTTGGCATTCAAAGTTTGTTACTTATAAATATTAGAAGTACTATTTGTCAGCTTTTGGTGATATCACTGAAAATGAGTAAAAAATTCACATTGAATGAAGGTTTGTTGGTCTGACCATATTAACAGGACACTTATTTTTTACTGTTCTCTGCCATCCTGGAATTTACTAAAACACATAAACAGGCGAGTCCTGTTTCAAATCGCCTTTTGCAGCCCCCCCCCCCCCGCCCTGGCCCTGCCAGTAACCACCCTGCTCCTGGAATTCTGCCTAAAATGAAACAGCAACAGAACAGAGGTCAAGAACTTGCAAGGATTCATAGGAGAAACTAGGCACAGCTTGATTTAATATCAATATTTCATGTGTTCAGAGAGTGAAGTTTCAGGCTACAAGATAACAGCCCATCATTTTTACGCCATCCCATCTGTGAAAAGCTGTTCCTCAAAGCACAGTGTATGGACAAATACCAGCTTTTCATTTCAGGCACCATATTCTGGAAAAAAAAAAAAAGAGAGAGAGAGATCTTTTGATGCAAGAGCAGACTTTGAGGATAATTCAAACCCATGGAGTTTTAGGGCCAGACTCATAAAGAATGCAGATTTTTCTCCCTGAGATATGTTACTGGGGAAAGGTACAGCACACAAATCTCTAACGTAACGAAAGCTGCGCCGCGGCGTATGTGAGACGGAGGCCGCGCCGTCCAGCCTCGGCCAGAGAAGAAGCCGTGCGCTCGAGGGGGAGACGGCAAACGGGAGGCGCAAGGCTGGGCAGACTTAGGAAAGGAAATTAAAGATATAATTCATTTAAAATTAAAGTTTTTAAAAATCAATAATAATGGTGCAAATAAACTCTGCTAAGCCAAGCCCCGTTATGAAGCAGTGCAGTGTGGGCGCAGGCCTCTTACTTGTGCCAGAACTGCCGGAAGGACGGGCAGCACCACGAGTCAGGGACTTTCCACCCTGTTTGTCTTCCTGTCACTCTCCCCGCCCTGCAAGGAGCAATGCCAGTGTGAGCCCTGGACCAGGGTCACAGGTGCTACCCAGGCCATGTGCGTGTTGTGCCAGGTGCCGCCTCCCATGGGGACTCCCAGCAGCGGGAGGGACACCGGGGCAAGGTCCAGGCTGAGGGCGTCTCTCATAGCTCCGGACACTGGAGACGGCAGTGTCATCCTTTCTGTGTCCTTTTACATTCACATTTTCCCTAAGATAGTCTCTTCCTGTGAAGTCAGCATGAGAAATTCATTTAATTCACAATTCACAGAAGAGCTATTTTGTGAAAAGTAATTCGTTTTTTTGAATTATAGCTGAATCATAACACACACATTCCAACTTAAAATGAATCTTCTTTCTTCCAAAGCTCATCACGTCTCATTAAATGAATTGAAAGCTGCTAAAATGTTTTATTTGAGTAAATCACAGAACCTCCTTGTTAGAAACTTCTCAAGGGTGAGGGGAGCAGTCTCTGGGATGTTTCCCGAGCTGCCAACTCACTCAGCATCAGGAGGCCGACTTCTGTGCTGGCTCCCTGCTGCAAAGCCTCGGGGAATACATGAACACGCCAACAAGCAGACCAAGGTGTGTGTGAAGTGTGGTGAAGGGCTGAGCACTGTCTGTTTGTTTTGTCCTCACGAGAAGCTTGGACCAGGTGCCATCAGAATTGTTTTCTAGATTGGGTCTGCAGCGTTGGTGAAGTCATCCCCTGCAGTGACTGGGGGAAACCTCGAAGGAGGCGCCCTTAACCTGCGCATGTGGGTCTCCTGGGCACTGCCATCTGCTCCACCAGAGGGGACAGGCAAACACAGTTAACACCACAGCACGGGGGAGAATGACTGTGCTGCTGGGCGTGGACAGGAGGTGCCCTCGCTCAGCAGCTGTTGGGGGCAGAGTCAGGATAGATGTCACAAGCAATGGTGAATTGTGTTCAGATCCAGAAAGTGGGATGCTGCCCCCAGCAATGGGCATCAGGTGGGGCAGCTGGCAGAGAGGCCCATGATGCTTCAAGGTGCAACGGGCGTAGGGTCCCTCAGCAGAGCCAAGCCCAAGTCCAGCCCCCATCACAGGCTGACTGTGGCGCAGAGAAGGCAAGGAGGGGCGAGTGCAGGGTCGAGGCAGAGGGGTGGGCAAACTGATGGCTTTTGCACTTTTATTTTCTGCTTCTGAGGATGTTTCAGAAGAAAGAGTGAAGGTTTATGTTTGCAGAAGGAGCCGGACCTGCATAAAATGTGGCATTGTCTTTGCATTCAAGGGCCACTATAGGACAGTTTCTATGTTTTAAACTTCATGCTGTTATTTTACTTAATCTTCAAAATGTTTTTGCAGTTATGCTGCATTCACATCCCACTGATAGAGTTCTGGAAGGAAATCTCCGTTTTACTGAGGAAGGAATGGAGGCTCTGAGAGGTGATACAGCTCTGTGTGGCCAGGGCAGGTGAGCCTGGTCATGTGCCCAGGGACTAGAGCTAGATGATCTTTGCACCCTTTCAAACGACATCGTTGAGATGTGTAAGTTCTTGTATGTCTGTTTTTTTGGAAGGCTTATTACTTTTGTAAGCACACTTAGTATTTGATGAAAATTGGTCAGGAAGAATTTTCAGTCTTTCATTTAAAAAATAATTTTGCAATTGGAATCTGTTCACACTGCCCTGAGCCCTAAAGGAAAACGCCGTCGACAAGTGGAAAATCTCTCTTTGGTTGACACAGCCCCCACCGCAAATCCAAAGAAACTGTGGGGCTGTCACACAGACACATCTCCGACACTGATTTCTGGGGCTGCACTGGAGGTGCGTCCTTCTCTGCAGCGGGAGCTCAACCAGCATCCCCCTAAGCTGGAAGAGGTTTTGCAAAATCAAACTGATTTTTTTTGTTGTTGTATTTGCCCTCCATGAAGCACCATTTCTCATATACTTGAAGCTGACCTAACTTTGGGAAATTTGCCAATCCATTGTTCAGACTCCTTTATTTATTTTATAACCCATAGGATACTACTGACCAACACAGGAAAACATCTGTTACAAAGAAAGCCAAAAGCTACTAAGAACTTAATAATAGATGGTCACCCCGTCCCTTCTACAGGCAATCCAGAGCTAAATATTAAATCACACTGACCCAGTTATCTTTAATTAATTACACTCTAGTAGGAGCTGATACCTCACTTGCTCAACTTTTTACAAGGTAAAAAGGACCATTTGCCTAACAATTCTGGAGGCTGGAGCAGAGCTGGGGGATTTAGCAGATACAGCACCCCTCTGTTCACTCCTTAGCAGAGGGTTGAAGTTCAGCCAGAGGTCTTGGATAATAGGAGTTTTTAGAGGATATTTAGTGAGGTCCCTATTGGAATGTTATCTATATTGCAAACAACTGCACATCATTTTGTAATCTTGGGCAAGTTTCAGCCTGGGAAAGACCTTGTGCTGATTAGCTTTATGTAAAGTAGGGAGGTCACAGTTTTGAGGGTGCCAACATACTTCCGGCCCATCCAATCCCACGTCAGGCAGGGTTATTTAGTGCAGCAGGGGGGGAAGAGAAGCTCTCGTCATCTCTGGACACTAGGGGTTTTCACACCCTCTTCTCGGCTAGGAGAGAAAGTGAGGGGTGAGCCGTGGGGTCTGCAAGGTCTCACAGCTTTCTCATGCTCAGCTCCTCAGGCTCCGTCCTGGCTCTCCTGTGAGTAGGGCTGGGGCTGCTCAGCAGGAAGTGTGCAGGAAGAGCTCCCCACAGGGCCACCTGCTGCCACCGTCACTCTCCAGGCCCCCTGCATTCAGATGCAGCTGGTGCCACTGCCATGTGGCTGACAGGAGCTCAGTTGGCCCCTTACACATTCCGCCAGCCACTACATTGACAGAAATGTCCTGGCCACCCGAGTGGGGCCACAGGTCTCCATTTTTATTATTTTAATTCTTAAAACAAACCTGCCCTGGACCCCTCATTCAGGGGCTTAAAAACATTTTAGGACACAACTCACAATCAGAAAACAAAAACTGCATTCGATACATCCCTTACTTAAAGCATATATAATTTATGCAAAAAATGCCCCAAATAACACAACATTATTTCACATGATGCACTCTGATTTTTTATTTTTCTGTTTTCTTTTGAAAAAGTTAGCAGGTTGTGACCCACTCACCTGACGTTAATAACCCACTACAGTCAGGACAGACAGCCTGGCAAGCATCATGCCACTGTAACTAGAGCAGGGGCTTGTTCTTTACTCGTTTTCTTTAATCAAGAGACTGTGAGCCCCTAAGGTGGAGAACGCTCTGTGGGAGGCTGTGATGTTACTTCAGGACCACGAGAGCAAGCCTGCACCATCCATAGCATCTCTGCACGGCATCTAGGCCTGGGAACTGCCCCTGTGACTCAGAGCTAGTGCACTTCCACTCAGAGCCCCTAGAAAGTTCCTAGAAACTCTTATTTCTAGGAAACCGATGGTAACAAAATTTGTCATCATTCCCAGGACCCAACCCATTCTTGCTTATTCACTTATTTTAACTGGACACTAGCTTGCAGCAAGAGAGCTACTCCTGGTTAGGCACCTATTATCATGTGTCTGTTTTTTTTTTTAAAGTTGTAATTTCTATACATATTTTTGTGACTAAATTTCATGTCTTTCTCTTCATGTTTCCTACCTAATTAAATATGTATCTCTAAGGAAATCTAAAAATATGCCTTGATGTTTAATGATGGTTACTGTTATTGATGAACATTTTCATCAATGTTATTGTATAAATTCAGTAGTTATGAACCAATCTCAGAAAAAGTTTCTGATATTTTTCCACAGATCTTAACTTTGAGTTATGGATGGATGGTTAAGACTCAGCATATTTAAATTCCTTACCTATTGTTAAACGAGGCCTGAGAGAAAAATATTTCACACACTCAGTAATATTCTTTATATAAACAAGCCTATTTTATTTCAGGCACTTGATAACAATTGGAGTGGTATATATCCTGGATATTTGAGCTTTTTGATATTCTGGGAGTGTGACTGATTACAAGCAGTGCCAAGGACAGGAAGTATAGAGGAAGCCCCATAGACTGTTCTAGAACCACAGACTGTGCTGATACATTTTTGACTCACCATTCACCTATCATTAGTTTGCCCACCAATCATTAGTTCACACATCATTAGTTCATTCAAAAGTATACAGTAAGTGCCTATCACATGGCAGGCCCTACACTTGGTAAAAACAGGTTGAAGGCATCTAAAGATTGACAAGGAATATTCTTGGTCCTTAAGGAACTTACAGTCTCCAAGTCATGAATGACAATAACAATTTCAAGTTGGTAGTGGAGACATTACCTGTACCATGTTTGTTGGGAATTTAAATAACCAATTCAATAAAGTTAAATTGTTGTGGGAAAAACTGGGAAGATTCTGGCACCACTTTGAAAAAAACAAAGAATTTTTGAAGGGAAAAATCAATAAGCTTCCAGATAGAAATATTAGTCTATGGGAATTTAATTTCTCTATTAAAATGATGGCTACTCAAGACATCCACTAAATATTAATAGGAACAAGATGGGAGGCTCACCAGGAGAATGGAGAGCAGAGGTGGATATTATATGGGGAGCCATCCATGAAAGAGCAGAAATCCTTTGTCTTGAGGCAGTTATTAAACATCCATGAATTTTTATTATAATAAAATTCAGGTAGAAAATACAGACAATAGCCCTGAAAATTAACTTTCCTGTAAATCTGTGTGTTGTCAGTACACAGACATGAATGACATAAAATATGTGTTGACAGCTTTGCCCAGTGGGAAATACGTAAATATGAAAAAGAAAGGGGATTGGAGAGAGGAACTCTGGGAGTACAACAGAACTCCAGACCCCTGTTCAATCTGCAGATTCTGCACTTTCGGAAGGAGAATTCTCCATGGGTCAATCATTAAAACAAACTCCATTTTGCCAGTTGTTTTTGAGGGATAGAAAACAGAGGACAGACCGAGGTCTTCTGGAATCTCATGCAAGGTCAGTATCTGGCTCTCCTAACAGTGAGGAGAAGCAGAAACCACCCACACGGGTGCTGTAGGAGGTGCTGGCGGGGATGAAGGGGGACCCAGAATGGCTAAAACAACCTCACATCGGGGAACAGAACCTTGCAATTTGACACATTTGTAATACACAATTCACTGTTTTGTTGTTATTTGTTTCTTTTTTTCTGGAAGAAACTCATAAAACTCAATTACAAGGCTTAGAAATGGAGACTCACTTTACTTTCAGTTTAAATCTTAATATCAGCATGGCCAAGAGTTATTAAAGAACAACTACCTTTCATAAAATAGGTAATTCAAAAAGTAAATGCAATGCCTAAACAATATGAAAATATTCAAATTTTTCAGCAATAAACATTTTAATTTATACTAATGACAAAGGCTATTCTTCAGCTTTGTGGCAAAATATCACTCTTATTAGTATCATGATTGCTATTAAGAATGGTCAGTTGGAGTGAAGATTTAAGAACATGGTCATTCATACTCATCTTACTGAATCTTTGATATTTTGATGACATGGATCTAAATAAAAATGTTTATTCCCTTTCTTCTAGCAATTCTACTCCTCAGTATTTATTTAATCTAAGAATACAACCACTGATATACTCACATACTGATCTATAAGGATGTCCCTTGTGTCATGGTTCCTGTGATGTAAGCATTCCAAATCGTATATAAAATCAGCACATTGTACTCTATAAATGCATTAATGGGGTACACAGTAGGATTTAATAAAAAAAATTAAGAGAAAAAAAGAAACAGAACAAACACGAATCAATAAGATGCTGACATGGGCTGTGTGCTGGAAACAGCTCTCTGCCCAGAGGGCCACATCCTTTCTCATGTGAGCTGCAGTAGCCTCCAGCTGGGTGTCCCTACTTTTCCTCCTCCAATGCTGCCCCCACATGGCTGCAACGCCCCTCTTAATCTGTAAATCAAGTCATGAGACCCTGTTCCTGAGAACCTCTGGAGCTCCCCATCACGCTTAACATAAAATCTAAATTTATACCACAACATCAAAATTCCTGAAGAAATGTCCCCTATTACTGTTATGTGTGTGTTTGTGCATACTTTCTGGTTATTTTTTAATCTTATATCGATGTACAGCTTACAGTGAAATGTACAGAATTTGAGCGTGCAATCAGAAGAGTTCTGACAAACGTACTTACCACATAACACACACCGTCACAATATAAGACATTTCCCTGAACCCCAAAATGCCCTCATGTCCCTTCTTAGTTAATCCCCACCCTGCTCCCTAATTATGGCAATTTCTATCACTACAGATGAGTTTTGCCTGTTGTAGTATTTCATATAAATGGAAACAGATGGTGACTTCTCTTTTGTGTCTGGCTTTTTACAAAAACTCTACATAATGATTTTGAGATTCCACCCATGTTGCTGCCTGCGACAGGAATCTATTCCTCTTTAAAGCTGTGCAGTATTTCATTGTCTACAGCAGATGTCCATGCCCTGCCCACCTCTGGCCACTTTTTATGATACTTCGCTAAACTCCAGCCACACTGATCTTGACTTGTTCCTTGAATAAAGTTCGTTTGAGTGTTCAGGGCCTTTGTATCCTTTATTCCCTCTGCATGAAATGCCTTTTCCATGCCCTTTGGGAAACCAGTTCATTCTCATCATTTTAGACCTCAGCCAAAAGGCCACCTCCCTAGAGACCTCTTCTGACCAGGATATTATTTTTCTCTGTTCTGCATAATTTCTCTCTATTCTTCCTTTCTTTCTGTTTCAACACTGATTACAGTTTATAATTGTCCGAGTTTTCTATTCACCTGTTCTATGCCTTCCTTTCTAGGAGACAAACACTCTGGAGACAAGTGCAGAGTCTGCCTCCTTCACTGTCTCATTCCTTTCCTTACCAGAGTGTCTCGAATAAGGAAGATGTTCAATAAACTCTGGGTAAGACTACTTGGACTTAAATAAATAATTAATTTAATTTAATTATTAGTTTAATCACCATCAAAATAATTTTGAGGGGAAACGCTTTGTCTTATAGAATGTTTAAGTGAAAAGGAAGTTCCATAGAGAGGTTACAATGTCTGCATACACAGTAAAAACTCATTTTGTGAAAAGCACAAATGATAACATCTAAATATTATTGAGTGGCATAGTTTTTAGAACTAAAACTAATAATTTCATTTCATCAGCCTCCTCCCTCTGCAGCTCCATGCCATTGTTTCCTTGCCTGAATTGACCAGGCAGGACTTGGGGGGGGGGCGGGCGGAGGTGTCATTCTGGGGTTTCCTAGGGGCACAGGAAGAAGCAGGAAGTCAGGGAGATAATCCGAGTAAAACCATTTCGTCCAGTGAAGGAGTCACTAATTTTTTGCTGTAAAAGGCCAGATGATAAATATGTCAGGACATGTGGTTACCATTCAACTGCTCACTTCTGCCCTAGTGTGAAGCCAGCCACAGAGAAAACAATTCAGGGAGCCTGGCTGTGCCCGAGTTACAGGGGTTGGCAGGCTGGGTTTGGCTACGGGGATCATGTTTTGCTGACATCAGATGTGGTGTGACATCTCAGACTTCATCTGCTCGTCTTTTCTCCCTGTCTGGTGGAGTCAAATTATTGGTGTTGAATTCCTGGTTTCACTGTCTCCGGGAGAGGGAGCCACTGAGCATGTCACTTACCCTCTGAGAGCTTCAGGTTCACGTTTCTAAGACAAAACTAGTCCTTACCTCCTGGAGTCTTCCCGTCCACGGATGAAAAGGTCTGTGGACGCACCCTGCGCAGGGCCAGGGCGTGGCATGGGGACACTCTCCTGTTTGTTCTGTCCGCCCCGGGTCCGTTCTCTGCTTGGCTCTGCCCTGAGCCCGGGAGCACCGCCCTGCAGATGCATCTCTGGCCCCTCCTGGTGTCCCAGGTCCTTTGCATTCACCCATTCACCTGTCAGGAAGCACAGGCTGCAGCCTGTAAAGCAGAAAGAGACCTGTTTACTTCCCACCTCGCTGCACCTGCAGCTGGTCTCCCCACTGCCGCGCTGTCCCCGCGAGCTCCAGGAGCACCGTGTCCTTCCTGTGGACTTTTGGGGTCCCCTGCTGGAGGTCTGCAATGTCTCATGGCCTCTGCTTTTTCCAACCTGCCTGCGCCCAGATACTAACTTTGCAGTGAGCTGGCCCCTCAGCTGCCCGCCCTCGTCAGCTGTGAAACCGAGAGGGGGCTTTGGGGGGCACCTGGCCAATGGAACTAGGACGTCTGCGCCGCCCACAGATCTTGGGTGAGAGGTGACCTGGGTAACCAATGCCCAGTAGAAAGAGACCATCAGCCACCAATAGCAAAGGGCGACCCTGCCCAGAGGTGCAGAGAGTCAGAGAGAGGCACAGCCAGTTTCCTGCGCAGTCTTTATACCCCGCAGACCACGTCTGTCACCTAGGGACCCACCGCCCACTCTTTGGAAACGCTCTGAACTTTCTCTCATTCTTCCTAAATAGAATCTTTCTGTTACTCTGAAACGTGTGCAGGCTACTTTTGCAGAACTCTTGTGGACCCTGTCTGTGCCGCTCCAGGTTTATTTTCAATGTCCGCTCGTTTTCACTTTCAGTTACCTCTGCTCAGTAATCAAGCAGGTCACCTGGGTTCGGGAACCGGGACCCCAAAGCCCAGTTGAACAGTGAAAATCGCTGTTGTCATTGTTCTAGTCATCACCTATTTCCAAGCTCCTTCCAGCGCAGGCCTCCACTTCTAGTTCCCGGGATGTCCCCGCGGTCCTGCTTCTGTACCGTTGCCTTGAGATTTCTGTGAACTGAGACTCCGACGCTTGGTACGTGGTTCCTCGGGCAGGTCAACTCGTTTATTTTCTTGCTTCAAGATGTGAAACATGTTTCCAAGCAGGAATCTACACTGGTATTCCTTTAACAGCACCGTGAGCGCAAGGGTAGATTCTTCAGCAGTGTGACAATCCCTCGGCTGCACAACAACAGACGTTCCTGTGTCACACTATTGGTGCACGTGGTGAGCAGGGCCAGGCTGATCAAGGACGGAAGGTAACAAACAGCACCTCCCAGTGCGCGGAGCCGAGGTTGCATGCACAAGACTCGTGTGGCAGCTTGACGTGGCCCAGACCCTGGCTCTGAGCTGGGATTGCCCAGTAGCTCACCCTTACACCTCCCTGCAGCTGATACGGCCACCTACCATCCTTGGGAGCTGTTAATATTTGGCTTCTTGTAATTAGCCCTGAACATTTTGAATTGAGTATACCTGTTTTGTGTTACTACCATTTTTCAAAATTAGCCTAAGATCAACTGTATTTTCAATGATGTTTATTTAAATAGCAAATTAAGGGCAGGATCTGAACATGATTTTCACTTCAAACAACACTGTTGAATGTATCTGCAAACTGGCCAATGTATTTTATCATTTATATAATGACATTTTAACTCATCATTTTACTTACTCATATACTGAGGTGCCCCCCAAAATGTATACACATTTAAGAGGATATTAGCTATGTGTTATTTTTTGAAGTTGAGTTGAATTATGGTAGCAATGTATTGATACCGGAATTTCAGGTTCTTGGTCTCGGTGATTTGAAGAATAAATCCGCAGACCACAGATCAGTGGTAAGACAGAATTTATTTACAGAAAAGAATACAAAAAACACTAAAGCTACTGGTAGGGAGAGAAAACCCAAGTCAGGAGCGAAAAGCTCTCTCTGTTCTCTCCCGCTCTGTTTCTCTCCCAGTCTCTCCCCCTCTCCCTGGTGGTTTTTCTCTGTCGGGGCTCTTTGTCTTGGTGTATTTGTAGGCGCATGTGTTTTTTTTTTTTTTTTTTTCATATGAGGCCAGGAAATGAATGGACACAGTTTCATCCGCTGGGGCAAGGTGAATGAATGTATTAATGAATGAACACAGTCCCTTCTGCAGGGGCAAGGTGAAAGAATGCATTAATGAATGGACATAGTCCCTTCTGCAGGGGCAAGGTGAAAGAATGCATTAATGAATGGACACAGTACATTCATGGAATTGAGGCCCAGGAAACTTACATGAAATTGACCTAGCCATAGGAAATAGGCGTTCTATTCAGTCACAAGTGCAAAGAGGAGACACCAAGGCACGGGTGTCTCCCCAGCAGTTGTCTGGCCCATTTGGCCACTGGAGCCTCAGGTGGGGGTCAGAGGTTCCCCCCCTTGCCTATTGTCCAGCCCACTGGTTCCTCTGCCGGCTGCCGCAGCATGACCACCACCAAGGCGGAGGCGGCAGGTCTTCCAGCTTCGCTGAGCTAGCTGGGGCGCCACCTGTCCTGTATCAGTATGATATTTGCTCAAAAGATAGTGCTAATTGAAGGAATGGCAGCATTGTCACCATATGGCAGGCATGAATGGGATAGCCTTTTCTTTTAAAATGTGTATACATTTTTTTTTGGCTCCCTCCATGTATGTATATTATACGTGTGTATTTATTTTGCCAGCTCTATTTTCTTGGGATGGATTGCCCTTCACGCTGGAATACTTTCTACCATTTTGGTGTTAAAATGATCTTTCTGTTATGCCATTACAATGAGGATGTTGTGACCAGAGCTGCAGTGAAGGAGTGACATGTGCCAGGCACCATGCTCAGTGCTTTACCCACCCTTCTTGGGCAACTCATCTCTAATTCTCACCAGAGGCCTGGAATGTGAGCGCAGCTATGGGCCCCATCATAAAGAGACCTCAGCTGAGACGTGGAGTGTGTGCCCTTCTCAGGATCCCCCAACTGCCACGGGGCAGGTTGAGATGTAACCTCTAGGGTCATTCGATTCCAGAGGTAGGAATGCATCCTTTCCTCATAGTAGATTACAATTGCTTTTGGTTAATGCTCTTAGTTAGAAAAGTTTACTTGACTTGAAATCCTAATGTCTGGAATTGCCGCACTCTTCTCTGTCCCCTGGGGCTGCACCTGCTGACTCACACACGGACCTGTGGAAGAGGGTAAAGGGGGCAGGGTGTGAAGCCTGGTTCAGACACTGAGTTTCCAGAGGAGTCAGCATGTGAAGGAGTGTGAAGCCCTTGTGGTTCTGATATGACCCAAACCTCCCACAAAGGCACTGACTATAGACACGAGGGGCCCCAGAGAGACTTGGTGGCTCTCATGACACTACAGCGGGCAAGTGACATCACCAACCCCATTGCAAAGCTCACTACTCTCCCTGCAAGAAAGCAAAGCTCCCTGAGGCAGGTTTTGTGCTTAGAAAATAAGGCTGCAGTCCAAGAAGCTGTTTCTAGAAACCACACTCAGCTGAGGCCCTCCTCTTGGCTGGGAAGTCTGGTTATTGTTTGGGTCACTGCTCTGTCTGACAGCAGTGAGAGAGCACAGTCTGGGAAGCTGAGTGTCTCCCACTGTCACAGCCCTGGCCTGATACCGCAGCAATGTCCTTGTCGGGTATGACAGTGAGACCGTGAGAGGGTGTGTTCTCTGAATTAGTTGGTCCAGGAGTTTATTCTAATAAAGCAAAAAGTGTCTAGGTGTAGCTGTAGCTAGAGTTAGGGCCCGCAGGAAATCTGGAAGCCACCTGTTCCGTCCTGCAGCATGGACAAGCACCTCTCTTGTAAACCACAGATAACAAGCTACAGCCAAGCATAGTATTAGCACTCCAGTAACATAAAGACACGTGTCATTAACCCAAATAGCATTTATAGTGTTTGTTAGAAAACCCTTCTACTTAGTCTCCATGCTCAGGTGTCATAGCAGGGCAAATGCCCACATTGCGTTATGTGAAGACGGGTCTTGGATTCTAGCTCTGCGGAGGGGGGGGACCTATGTCTTTGTATTTAAACCTAGCTGTGCTGTTTTTATTGTCACACAAATAACACACTGCTCAAATGTGTTCTTTTGGGTCTGCTTTTACTCCACATGGATAATGTACTGATTGCATTGCTTGAAGCTACTCCTTGATATGTCTGTACTATTAGTAATAGCCCCCATGATCAGGTCCTCACTCCACGCCAGCCACAATTCCAAGGAATGTGCGCATCCTGTCACGTGTATTTATAATGGTTCCATGAAGCAGGATCTATATTCCCATTTTATAGCAAATGAGATGAAGTTCAGAAGCTGTAACTCTCCCAAGGTCAGAGGGCAGGAGCAGAACTGGGATTTACACAAAACAGGTCTTTCTGACTCTCTGGTACACCCTCTCCCCCACCCCAGGGCTGTTTTACTGGGCATGGGCAGCTGTCACATTTCTGTGTGTTGTGGGCAGCTACCATGCTCTGTCTTTGCCCCATAAGGCCTGTCGTGCCTAGGGTTGGGTATTCCCACTGCTCAGTGGGTAACCGGAAGGACTCCATATCCAAAGCCTGGTTAGTGATAAGTAAGAACTGGCAACATTTATTCCTAGAATCGCTTCACAGTAGCAAGCGTTCTCATTTCGCAGCCATGGAGAGAGTCAGCAGTCATGGATAGAATTCAGTCTGAGAACACCATGGTCCTACCTACAGGAGGTGTCTTAATTTTGGTGCTTTTAGTTTCTGCAAATCCCCACCCCCGGGCCATCTGCTCTATAGTAGCAGAGTCTGGCTTCCAGATAATGTTCATTGCTGTGGTGCCGATAATGGCTTAGACCTGACAGGACTATTTTGGACGTGGTCAGCCAGGGACCTTCACTGACATCCCAGAGTTTATTGGGCATAGTTGAAAAACACAATCAGGAAGACTCTATTCTCACATAAGACTCAGGCTGAAAGAATTTTTAAAATAGAATCCATTCTATAATGTTCATTGCTGTGGTGCCGATAATGGCTTAGACCAGACAGGACTATTTTGGATGTGGTCAGCCAGGGACCTTCACTGACGTCCTGAGCATGTCTGGGCCTCCCTCAGCCTCCCCTGCCTCCCTCACTCCTCTCCCTGGGTCCATAGTGCCCTGGGCCCAATGCTGGTGCCCAGTGGATGTCTCCAGTCCATGGCCTCTGGGATACAGCCTGCCCTGTTCTGTCCCCTTCCCCACCGAGCTCTGCTCCAGCCCCCACGTGGGCAGTGTCCTGCCTCCCTCTGAAGCAGAGGGCAAGGCTCTGGAGTCCTCACTGAGGGCAACAGTGGCTCTGCTCCACTGGGATGACCTGGGCTGGTGAGGGGGAAGGAACCACAGGGCAGTGCGGGTGGGGCTGAGTTGAGTCAGGGCCTTGAGACAGAGCTGAGGTGGATCAGGCCGGCCTTGTCCGATCCTGGCCTCTGTGCCCATCTCTCATCACTGGCATCCTCCTTCCCCGTTTCTGGCAAGTTCCATGTTGGGTTGGTGTGCCACACTCCAGGCCTCTCCTGGAACCTAAAGTCTCACTCTAAAACCCACTTGAGACCCTATCAGGATGGCTGAGGCCTGACCACCTGACGCCTGGCCCTGGGGCCCTCACTGCCCCTCCAGCCCCCCAACCGGGCTCTTCTCAAGCAGTTTTACATCAGAGTAAAACTGTTTCATGGTCTTTAAACAGCAAATATTACATAGCCAGGTCTTCCCTGTTATGCCCAAGGCCCAGACGTGAAGTTTAAGGAGATATTTTTGCAGGAGATATTTAGCTCCCTTGTGTGTCTTCTGAATCTGCTTTGTACAGAGATCTCAGCACTCTCCCACATCTCAGCCTGAAAGTTGGCTGTAATCGCGGGTGCTCACCTACTTGGTCAGTCATCAGGCCACGCAGAGGTGCCAGGCCCAGCATTGTTGGTGGGGTCATCAAGTGACCTGAACACACCTGCTCCTGCCTCAATCAGGGCTGGGGGTTTCTGAAGCTGTCTGTTTTTGTTTTGTTTTTTAACAGATCTCTGTGCAAAGCAGATTCAGAAGACACACAAGGGAGCTAAATATCTCCTGTGGTAGCCTCTTCCCTTTCCACACAAAACAAGCATTTATTGACTCTGGAATTTTGTGGCATTTCCTCAGTGTTCTCTGTTGAGCAGACACCTGGCTCTTCTCCTAGAGGGCTCCTCCTGGCCCAGAGGTCTCAGCCCCACACGCCCACACTGAGTGCACCCCACCTTTCTCCCATCGATTTGCCCATTCCTCACACCTCAGGATATCTGTCTGAGTGTGTTTCTCTGCTCACGTGTCTGCAGAGCGACCAGCCCCCAACCGAGCCTTGGGCCTCTCTCTGGAGGCTGGGCTCATAAAGGTCTCCTCTCTCCATAATCCTGTACCTTCTGGGGTTCCCTGAGAAAATTCCCGAAAAAATTCTTCTCGGGAAGAATGTTTCTTGGCCTCAGTTTGCTGTTCCCTAGTCACCAACCAAATGGCTATTCAACATTCCCCAGAATCACACAGGGCCCAGTAGGGTGCACTGTGCCAAAACCATCACAGAGGCTTCGTCCCAAAGACCTCGCCTTCTGATGTCACTCTGGCTCCATCTGCACATCATCAGGATGGCACAGGGTGGAGCGAAGCCAGGTGGGCACATTAGGATGGCACAGGGCGGAGGACAGCCAGGTGGGCACCTTAGGATGGCACATGGCAGAGAGTAGCCAGGTGGGCACGTTAGGATGGCACAGGGTGGAGGACAGCCAGGTGGGCACGTTCGGATGGCACACAACAGAGCACAGCCAAGTGGGAGCCTGGCTGCCCAGCCATTTGCTCCCTGGCATCGGGGTACAGACTCCATGCTGAGCACACCTGCCTGGCACCTGCCCCAGCCCCCTGTGAGCCTGTGGGGCCTCTGGTGCTGCTGTGCCCTTCCCCAAGTGGCTAGGGCCATGACACAGCTCTGATAATAAACAGCGCAAGTGTCACAGCTAACGAAGCTCGTCTGGTGATTTGTCACCCCAGGATAACAGCCTCCTTTCATGAAGACTTCCCAGCCCAACTTCGAGAGCCCTGCAGACGTGTACCCAGGCACATAAGCCCCAATGGGTGACAGAAGGAGAACTTCACAACAGATTCTTCAAGCAGCGTGAAAGCAAGGGTCAGTGAAAGGGCATGGGCTTTCGAGTCAGACTATCACTTACGTCACATCTTACCGTGCGCATGATCCTTTCTTTCTGGGTCTCAGTTTCCATTCTGTAAATGGCAATAACCACATACTTGTGTGGCTCTTGGTGGAATTAAACACAGGGTACACCCTGCAGAGCGCTGGCTCCCTTTGGCATTCCCACCTCCTTGGGGTGTCAGCCCTACCTCCAGGCTCCCCTCCATGCCTTCTGAGGCACTTCGCACACCCAGAATTTGCCCTGCTGTTTTTCTGTTTCACTCAATAGTGGCTGTAGGAAGGTAATAAAGCACTAACACGTCAGATGAGTCTCAGGTAGGCTCATAAAATATGAAACATTCAGGAACCAGAAGATTCTTAAATCTGCTGGGGACTAATATGGAGGCACCGAAGAGATTTAAAAAACAAAAGTAAAATGTGAAATTTTGCTTAGAAGCCACCATAAAGTTGAACTGGACTATTCCTCCTTATGTGAGAAGAACCTCATAGGTGACATTCAGGAGGACAGGACATGATCTCTGAGGGGACACTTCAGTCTCCGGGGCCACATCAGCCTTCTCACGTCTCATGTTCTCTCTCCACACCCTCATGTGTGGGGTATCAAGGAGAGAAAGAGAGAGGCTGGAGCTGCTGGTATATGTCATTTAAGAAAAAGCAAAATTTAAGGGTGGATTCATTTTTAATTACTTTATATCCTGTTCAATACTTCATTTTCTGCTCTGTTGTGCTGTTAAGTTATCTTGGAATTATACCACCAGAGAACTTGATCTGTGCTTTGTATATAATATCTTTGCATCACCAAATTATTGTATAGGTACATTAGCAATTTGGGAAATCACTATTATTTGTTCTTTTTTTTTTTTTTAAACAAGAAATCAACAAGCAATCTTTAAAACAAACAAAAAGCATCAGAACTGTGTCGATCTCACTTTGGTATACAAGTATTTTTTTAGCAGGATATTTAAGGGCTGGTTTCAGCTGGGTGGTCTTTTTTATTGTATTTTTCTTTCCAAAGTTAATTGGCTATAAATTCACTTTTTAAAATCTTACTACATATCTAGCCTTAGCATAGGGAAAAGAAAAAATGGCATGCTGATGTCATGTTGGCATCATTTAGATTCATTAGAGGTCAAACCACACCTGCATCTCATACTTGTGACTTCTGTATTACTTACGAATAGTTGCATAAGATTAGAAATTTGTTATTAAAAAGATATCTTTAACTAAACTGATCTTTTACTTTCAAGCATCTAAATTATTGTGAAACCTTAGATGACTCTTGTCATATAAGACAAATTCCATGAAGTCTGTTATAGCTTCAGAAATTAAATGATCTAACATTTTGGGAAGTTCTAGCTGCTTAGGTTTATACTTAAGTCAATAATAAAATTTAAAAGTAGGCTGGGCATGGTTCCTCACACCTATAATCCTAGCACTTTGGGAGGCTGAAGCAGGAGGATTACTTGAGCCCATGAGTTTGAGGTTGCAGTGAGCTATGATTATGCCACTTCTCTATAGCCAGGGTGACAGAGCGTGACCCTGTCTCAAAAAGAAAAAATTAAAAAGTAGTAAAAATAAAAATAAAAGTAATAATGTATCGCTATTTGTATTTGAAAGGATGTATGCCATTAGAATTGATATCTTTATGAGATTATAGGTGACACTGTCTCTGGTCGAAGTGAAAGTGGACCCAAAAACAGCCCAGAGGAGGCAGGTTGCCAATTCATGGGCCCAGAGTGGTTTTCCTGCCAGTGAAAATCTTAAAAATCTAGCACAAGTGAGTTTCCTGGTGTTAGAGTGTCGGAAACACGTTGGGTGAAGGAGCATACTAGGAATCTCAAACCTAGAACCATCAGCTTGGGGAGGAGACAGTGTGATTGTACAATAATTAACAGAATATTTTTAAAGAATTTTAGAAAGAAACATTTAGTATAAATATGATAGGCTAAGTTCAGCCTAAAAATCTATAAATATGAAAAGAACTAAAAATAAGAGAATTATAGAAAGGGGCCAAAAGAAATTATCCCAAATTCACGTCTTAGGTCCCATCAGATGAGCGTGGTGGCATCTTCCTGCCGCGTCCTCCTGGGCACCGACCACAGACACTGTTGGTTGTTCCCTGCAACCCCAAACAGCTGCTGCTGTTGGAAAGTCTCCTTCGGATCAGCCTCATTTCTCATGTGCCTGTAGAAAACCATTTTCTTGTGGGCAGTGTAGAACCAGCTAGATCCCAACATTGGTGGAGTGAGAATGGTTTAGCTACTGTTGAGAGCACATTCCACAGGAGTGAACTCACTCAGATATTCCTGGTGTTGCCATGACAGAGACAGCTCAGGACATAGCTGAGTGACAGCACTGCACGTGCTCCTTCACACGCCAAGCACGTCCGAGACCACGCGTCACCCGGAGCCCTACAGAGTTCCGCTGCTCATGTGAACGATGTGACGCTAGTAACAAAACACAACTTTAACTAGAGGCGCACCTAATTCTTAGCCCCTACCATTCAAGCAATACAGAGTGGCCATGTGCTCATAGGGTTGGCTTGTGTCCAGAAGAGCACACAGCCATGTAACTCCGGGAGATGTCATAAATCAAGGAAAACATCACCTTGATTTGTGCAGCATGGGGGCTCTGTCTTGTGACGGCCTGACCCTGTCTGTGGACAAGTGTGTCACACCGGCCACAGCTCCTCAGCTGGATCAGAGCTGTCTATGACAAGTTCCACCTCCCTCAGAAACTCCACATAATACAGGCCAAGGCGTAACTTCCATTATGTACAGCAGAAGCCAAAATTCTCTTGCCAAAGCAATCCTCTAAAATTTTACACCTATTTCATGCATTAGAAAAGAAACGTGTATCATAAGCTTTTACTTATTTTATGATTAGCTCTTCGAATTTGTGTTCTGTAGTGACAGAAAGCCAAAAAGCCTTGTGTCTCCCAAGACCCTCCTCAGCCACCATGCCGTCTTCCTCTTCCAGCGTCATTTCAGAAAGATCTGGTCTTACAGGCTCTCAGAAGTAAAATTAATTTCAAACTCAGTGAAGATAACTTGAGTTTGTGTTGATCTTCAAAGCTTACAGAGTGTTCTCACTTGCTCTCCTTTTCCCACAGCCACTCTGTGGGGCTAGCAGGGCTGGAAATAATACACCCATGTTACAGTTTCAGAAATGGAGACTCTGGGAAAAAAGGCTCTGTGACTTGCACCTGTTACTGAGTCAATAACCAGCAGAGCCAGGTCTTGAACCCACACTGTCTGGTTCAATTCAACAATGTTCTTTCTACCCTGCCAGGCTGCTTGTGGTGGACAGAACTGAAAAATGGTCCCTACTGACCCTCCAAATGCCATGACCTGTCACACCAGTGTTCATGTCACTTCACATGGCACAGGGATTTTGCAGATTTAATTAAGTTTTCAAGCCAGCTGATTCCAGTGTAAGGCATCTGCCTGGCCTCATCACAGGAGCTCTTAAAACAGTGTTTTTCAACCTTTTCTATTTCATAGCACATTTGAACCTATATTAAACTTTTGTGTCACATGTAAATTATGTTGATCAAAAAGAAGAGTTAGAGTTAGAGTTAGAAAAAGAAGATACTTACTGTGCTTTGAACTTCTTTCAAAAATAATTTACTTAATGATCTTTAAAAATTTTCGTGGCACACCAGGTGAAAATCACTGGATGATTAAAATAATGGATCCAGAGATCATAGAGGCAGAGGCCAGAGAGACAGGGGAGGTCAGGGAGACAGAGGAGGCCTGAGAGACAGAGAAGGTCTGAGAGACAGTGAGGCCAGAGAGACAGGGGAGGCCAGAGAGACAGGGGAGGTCAGAGAGACAGAGGAGGCCAGAGAGACAGAGGAGGTCTGAGAGACAGTGAGGCCAGAGAGACAGGGGGGGTCAGAGAGACAGAAGAAGCCAGAGAGATAGTGAGGCCAGAGAGACAGGGGAGGCCTGAGAGATAGGGGAGGTCAGAGAGACAGGGGAGGCCTGAGAGACAGTGAGGCCAGAGAGACAGGGGAGGTCAGAGAGACAGGGGAGGCCTGAGAGACAGTGAGGTCAGAGACACAGGGGAGGCCTGAGTGACAGCGGAGGCCAGAGAGACAGTGGAGGTCTGAGAGACAGTGAGGCCAGAGAGACAGGGGAAGTCAGAGAGACAGGGGAGGCCTGAGAGACAGAGGAGGCCAGAGAGACAGGGGAGGCCTGAGAGACAGGGGAGGCCAGAGAGATAGGGGAGGTCAGAGAGACAGCGGAGGCCTGAGAGACAGTGAGGCTAGAGAGACAGGAGAGGTCAGAGAGACAGGGGAGGTCAGACAGGGGAGGCCTGAGAGACCGGGGAGGTCAGAGAGACAGAGGAGGTCAAAGAGACAGTGAGGCCAGAGAGACCAGAGAGGCCGGAGTCACAGGGGAGGCCTGAGAGACAGTGAGGCCAGAGAGACAGGGGAGGCTTAAGGAGAAATTGGGCGCTGGAGTAGGAGTTGATGTGGGGGAGGGTTGGAAGCTGGAAAGGAGGTCAAGGCTGTCCACAGGGCTGAGGGCAGGCCTAGCTGACCACCACTGGGTGATGGGCTCTTGGTTTTACCACTGATAACCTGAGCGAGTGTGGAAGCTGATGCTTCCCCTGAGGCTCCGACAGACTCGGGCTGGCCAGCAACGTGGCTTTACCTTGTGAACCGACGAGAACAAGCTCAGTTACTTCGCACTGTACTTCTGACCCATAGCGCAGGCTTCATAAATGGCTGTTGTTCCAAGCTGCTAAATTTGTAGTGATTTATTATGTAGCATTGGAAAACCAATAAACTACTGCTCATAAATATTTATTGAAAGATTATTACATGTAAAACGCTAATTTTTATTTCTGATCATTTTATTTTGTGCCTGTGTCTACATGGGCCAGTTAAAAAGGCAGCCAAGCTTGCCACTGTGAATTAGTAAATATTTCTTTCTCCTTGTAGGAATATAGAGAACCACCATGCTTGTCCCCTGAAGGCAAGCTTGACTATGTCCCTCACTCTGACCAACTTGGAAGGCGGGAAAGTGACACACATCTCTTCCAGGGCCATGGCCTACACTACCCAGCCCCCTTGGCCCTGGTGTGGCCAATCTGAGCTCTGGCTGGGCAGGCAGTGTCACAGGAGGAGGCCACCTGCCAGGCTGGGTGGGGGCAGGGCCTCCTGACGTCTGCTGTGGCTCATCTGCTCTAAGGGGCACTTCGCCTTGGAAGTTCCTTGGCCACGTGCAATGTTGGGGGTCATGGCACTGGCTGCCACCCTGCTACACACACCGAGCCAGTGAGGAAAGCCATGTCCTATGTTCCTGGAACCTTCTGCTGAATACTTCTAGAAGAGAAAAATAGAATTTTACTTACCACTATTTTTTCTTCCAAGTAGGTGAGAAGAGGGGTAAGTCTGGCAAGAGAAGGAAAAACCAGAAAGAACAGACAGTTCTCTGGGATCACGTGACTGAAGTGTTTTAAGGAGTTTCTGTTCTCTAGATTTGCTGGAACACATTACCCTGACCTGGGAAAAGGCAGTGAGGACTGCAAGGGAATCATTGTGTGGGTTTTCACATTTCACGTCTCTGTTTTATTTCTGTGGAAAGCCTAGAGAATAGGTACGCATGCAGCTAGCTAAAGAAGTGATTTTTATGTATACACTGGAACACAGTCACTAAAAAATGTAATAAGAATTTTTGCTTGCAGCCATCCTCGTCAGCTATCTTTTTTTGAGGAGCAACACCAGATAAAATACTTCCTATTAGGATGGCCATTAAGGGTAATGACCCATGAATGGATAAATAAATTGTGGTATATGTATACCATGGAATACTGTGCAGCATTAAAAAAAATGGAGACTTTACCTCTTTTAAGTTTACATGGATGGAGCTGGAAAATATTCTTAGTAAAGTATGTCAGGAATGGAAAAAAATATATCCAATGTACTCAGTACTACTGTGAAACCAATTTATAATCACTCACACTTGCATATGAAAAATGAAACACAACTATAGCCCAGGATGAAGGAGGGAAGGGGGGGAGAGAGAAAGGGGAGGGTCGATAGAGGGAGGGTTAGTCGGGGACCACATCTATGGAGCATGTTGCAAGTACAAGTTGGATCTATCAGGTGTAGAACACAAATGTTTTAACGCTGTAATTGGGTAAATGAGGCAAAAGCTATGTTGATTAGTAGCATGTAAGCACTCCAATTTGTACAAATAATCAACATATCAAATCCCATAATGGCATAAATGTATGTATGATCTATGTACAAATGACTTAATAAAAAAAAAAAAAAAGGATAAGGATTTTAACTGAGCACATTGAATAAGCCAGTCTCCTTAGCATACATAGCAGCATATTTTGAAAATAAAACTTTTTTTTAGGGAAGGGGGCAAATTTCCATAAAGCTGCTAGTAAGTAAAGGTCAAAGTGAGTGTCTGTCAAAAACATTATTTCAAGAAGTTTTGATACAAAGCATGAAATTCTACCTACAGTTGAAGCTCCTGGTTTTAGTTTAACCCCATCATCACTATTTTTCCCATGCACTGACCAATCAATTCTACCAGAAGTTTCTTTCACCCATTTGTGGAATTTTTCAAGGAGATTTTTCTCACATTGAACTAGTTAGAAGATTTTTGTAGAAACTTTAGGAGATTTCTAGAAACTGAAAAGAAATTTGACTTTTTTAAAAAGAAAAGTTTACTTTTCTTAAATTATGAAAAGAGGAAGATGATTTTAATAGTGTGGTTTGGTTTTCTTCTTTCTTTTGCAAATCAATATTTTACATTTTAACTTTATGCTAAGGAGACTGCAAGTTGAATATTGTTCAAGGGCTCTCTCTCTCACAAAATAGGCATCTTAAATAGAATGTGCAGTTTCTATGGTATAATAATATAGTCTTTAATGAGGTGAAAGCAGACTGTGAATTGTGAAGACCCCCCCAACTCCACTGCAGGGAAACTTTGGGGTCACTAAGTCAGAGTCTGGGCCTGAGCGGGGTGTGGCCCCAGAAGGATATCAGGCTGCGTAAAGTGGCAGCTGGAGCCCCATGAAGTTCTCCACACTCCCTACTGCCATATTCAAGTTCATCAGCAGCTAGTTAATTTCAAACTAAAAAGATTTTTTTTTCTTATGTGAGCATATTTATCTTCAGAAAATGCATTCAGCAGCTACCTCCAATGAAACAAGAGCACCCACAGAGCTGTGAAGGCACCGAACTTTTAAGTGTGAGTGTTTTCCTCTTCCCCACAAAAGAAACATACATTTAGAATTTCTTTATTTAAAGACATGCCCGCCCACAAACATCTGAGAGACATCTGCAGACAGAATGCCACCACGCACAGTTGGATTTCGGCTCGCAGCTCACCACCCACCAAGACCCCTGTCAGCTCACAATAAACACCTCTCCGGCATCAGCCCTATGGAAAGAGCCACCACATTGCCTAGAGGTCAGCACAGACAGATGTCATTTGGTGCAACCCTAATTGCGCTCAGGGCTCCTCCCGGCCCAGATGCTTATCCTGTGCCCACCCTCCCAGTGAGTTGGGCTGGGGGCCTCAGGAGGGGCTGTGTATAAGGGCTGTCCCTGTGTCCTGCTCCTAGAGCCCACGGCGAGCACTTGCAGTAGGCAAGCAGTGTGGAATTTCCACAGCGGGCCCACAGCACAGTGTCTCGTACTCCGTATTCGGACAGGCTCACCGTGCTCCGGGCTGTGTGCCTGCACCACCAGCGCCACCCAGGGAGACTTAGTGCTTCCCTGTCCCTGCTTCTCTGCAGCGCCTTCACATACCTCCTGTGTCTGTGGAATCGGTTCACACCGCTGAGCCCCGCAAGACTGAGTTTCAGTTACAGGAAGAGACAGGAATGAAAGAACGAAGGAAAGGATGGGAGGAAGGAAACAGGGGACGAGGCATGGGACTCACATTCGAAGGTGTAATAGATGCTATTGACAGTGCAATTTAGTTTTTACAGACAGCCTTTAGAATGGAAGAGATGTTTGCATGCTATAAATCTGACAAAGGACTAATAACCAGAATCTACAGAGAACTCAAACTAATCAACAAGAAAAGAGTGAACAACCTCGTTTATAAGTGGGCAAGAAAATTGAACAGAAACTTCTCTGAAGAAGACAGATGAATGACCAACAAACACATTAAAAAATGCTCATTGTCCCTAATCATTAGAGAAATGCAAATCAAAATCACCCTGTGATACCACCTAACACCACAAAGGATGGTCCACAACACAAAATCCCAAAGCTGCAGATGCTAGCGTGGATGTGGGGAGAAGACAACACTTCTACAGTGCTGGTGGGATTGCAAACTAATATAGCCTTTATGGAAAGAAGTATGGAGAACCCTCAAAGAGCTAACTTAGGCCTTCCATTTGGTCTTGAAATCCCATTACCGGGTATCTAGTCAGAAGGAAAAAAATCACTTTATCATAAGGATATTTGCACTAGAATGTATACTATAGCTCAATTCACAATCCCCCAAACATGGGATCAACACAAGTGTCCATCAACCCATGAATAGATTAATAAACTGAGGTATATGGATACCACGGAGCACTATTCAGCCATAAAAAGATGGAGACTTTACATCTTTTGTATTAACCTGGATGGAGTTGAAGCACAGTATTCTTAGTAAAGTATCACAATAATAGAAAGCAGGTATCCAATGTACTCAATATTAATATGAAGCCAATATATAAACAACGACAGGCCATAAGAAAGAAAAAGGGGAGAGAAAAGAGAGGGGAGGGGGAAGAAGGGAGGGTGACGGGCAGGATCTCACCTAATGCCACAATGTGAGGGTGTTCAGCACGTCCTGGGGTGAAGGACTACACTTGAACTACAACTACAACTTGAACTTTGCCTTAGAAACACAAACAATGTAACCCAAGCATTTGTAGCCTCATATTACTCTGGAATTGTTTTTAAAAGCATACTGAAAAGGAAAAACAAAATAAGTTCAGTTAAAATAATAATAACAATAAATTTTCAGTACAGAAAATATGGACAAAGAGCAAGACCGTGATATGAGATGTGGTCACACCCAGAACATCACTCAGCCATAAAAATGCAGGACAGCCTGTCATCTGAGACAACAAGGACAGACCTGGAGGACATGCTGAGCGGAATCAGTGGACGCAGAGAAGTGGATGCTGTGACCTTCCATGAGAGCCTCAAGGCTAATAAATTCACGAGGCAGCAGCAGAGCAGCGGCTGCTGGAGGTGGCGGGGTGGCGGGAACATTGCCCAGTGGTGCCGACTGTTGGTGATAGGATGATTAAATTCAGGGGTCTAATGTGCAGATGGTGATGGTAGTTAATAATGCTGTATATTATACTTGGAATTTGCTAAAAGAACAAGTTTTTTTTTTCTTTTGAGACAGAGTCTCAATTTGTCACCCTCGGTAGAGTGCCATGGCATCCCAGCTCACAGCAACCTCCAAGTCTTGGGCTCATGCAATTCTCTTACCTCAGCCTCCCCAGTAGCTGGGACTACATGCACCAGCCACAACGCCTGGCTATTTTTAGAGATGAGGTCTCCTCTGGCTCAGGCTGGTTTGGAACCTGTGACCTCAGGCAATCCACCTGTCTTGGCTTCCCAGAGTGCTGGGATTACAGGTGTAACTGCACCTGGCAAAACAATAAGTCTTAAGTGTTCTCACCACACACAAGCACATATGTGAGGTGATGAATGAGTTAATTAACTAGATTGTGGTGAACATTTCACAACATATCCATCTATCAACTTGTCATGCTGCACACCTTAAATACATGTGATTTTATTTTTTAATTGTATCTCAATAATGCTGGAAATTTTTTCAAACAGAAAGCAAAAACAATTGAGAAACACAGCTCACTTTCCATAATAATTTTCAGTCCCCGCCTGCCTGTCACAGGGGCTGCACAGCTGCAGTCTGGAGATGCAGCTCTGCCCGCTCTCAGCTCGGTCCTGGCTGCATCTGTCAGCATTTAGGTGCTCTGTCTTCCAGGTGAGTCTGTAGCGTGGGCCTGCTGCCTGCTGACCCCACACTGGAAAGCTGCCCTCCTGCCTTTGAATGCTTTCCTGTGTCTGTGCACCAGCTTTCCACCACTTGGACTAGCGCTTACACCAGCTTCTCAGAATATATATTCCAGCCTCATGACACAGATAGGTCCCTGAAAGACTGACAGCCCCGTCCTCTCAAGCAGGGCTCCTATGATGACAGAGGGTTATACTCATAATCTGTTTCTGCCAGGGCCTCCTGTATGATATTGGTGATTCCCACACAACCGTTCAAGGCAGATGGGACTGTCCCCTTCCGCAGATACACCACAACTCAGAACCAGAGACTTCTAAAGTCTCACGTAGCCCCATGGCTGAAAGGCAGGAGAGGGGGATGTTTCTGATCCCGGAGCTTCTGACCTTCCCACCCTGTGCCATTGTCACCTGGGGAATGTTGACACTGCTCACCTTGACCCTTAAGCATCCTCATCCAGATGCTGTCACCCCACCTGCCACACAGGACCCTTTGCGGTCGGCACCAGAGCTGACTGGACCGGACTTAGACAAACGAGAAGCTGGCTGTGCCCGCTCTGCTGTGGACGTCAGACAAAGGGCAGATGGCACGTTTTGATGGCGATCCTACAAAGCTTTAGCATCACCCCCAAATACTTCCTTAATATTTTTTTCTCACATGAGAAAAGACAGATGTGCAAAAAGCAGGTTTTTAGGGATGTGTTTTTATACAAACACAACTAACATAAATACCTATCACCTTAATGTTTATTTTTAAGAGTCTAATTTCATTTCTGAGGTGATCACTAGACTTTAAAGAAGTGAAGTTTGGTATTGCTAAGAGTTTGAAAATTTTACATACTTGCAACTAACTCTTTCTGGTTTGCTCAGAATCAAATTATCTATTGAGCAATGTTGAGTCTTTGTTTTCTTTCTCTCACTTGTGCATTTTTCAGATAAAACCTATCAAAAGGAATTACCGAGCATAACTGGTTGCAAAGTATTCGCCCACATACTGTACATCCACCTGAAAAGATCCACCGCGGGGTTTTGTATCTGTGTGACTCTGAACCAAGTTTTGAGATATTTCTTAATAATAGAAAATAAGGTATGTCATTTCCAAATGAAGTTCTTTAAAAGAATTGATGAGTTGTCTCCTTGTTCAAACTCTCTCCTCTCCAGATCCCTAATTAATCAAAAGTTATTTATAGGTTTCCCACTATATTTATTTATTTATTTATTTATTTATTGGTCCCTTTATATAGACTTTTCTCAGTATTTTCAGGATGGAGAAAGACATGTGTTATCATATATAGACAACATACAGGTAATGTGATATTTCCTGCTGTAACAACTACTCCCAAATATATAATGATTCAAATGCAATAGAAGTTTATTTCTTGCTAACACAAATTCAAAAACACGACCACCGTCTGACTGGCAGATGCCTTTTTAAAAACGTGATACCAGAAACTCCCGCTTCTTCCTTCCTCTGCCTCTGCCATATTTAACACAGTCAGTGTGTTTGTGTGGATTTATCTTAAGCCAGTAGAATAGAAAGTGGCATGAAAGGGAATTCTAAATGGAGAGTTTTTTGGGCCAGCCCCCGCCTCCCGTGGGAGAAATCACTTCTGTTTACATGTCAGTATGTGGAACTCAGTCACACAGTCACATCTAACTAAAAGGCTGGGAAACAAAGTCTGTGGGTCCAGGAAGAAGAGGAAATGGGTTTAGTGATCCCACAAGGAGGGTCAGAGTCAGACACCTGGGATCCCCCCTGAGCTCTGCAATACATTCTTGGGTTAATCTCTGTGTTTTTGATCCCTTCCCTTTTAAGGTACAATAAAATTTACAGCAATTATCATTAAGCTTAAAGGAAACAATGAATATAGAAGTGATTAACACATAATATTAGTTAACTCTGAAAGGCCAAGATATATTTAATTTTATGGTAAAACAATTTGTACATTTGTGGGGTTTGCCTGGTCCCCAAGCTTTGTGATGTCAAAATGTCCTCCTTCATATGATGGAGTTTCAGCCATATTCTACAAATGCAACCATATTACCTGGAAATCTAACTAAACATTAAAGAAATATCATAAATCTCATGCTAAGAACACACAATGGGGAAAGCATAGTCTTTTCAGCCAATAACACTGGGGGAGATTTGATATCCATGTACAGAAGAATGAACTTAGATCCTTATCTCATTCCACATACACAGATCCACTCAGAAGTGGATCAAAGACTTAAACACAAGACCCCAAATTGTAAAACTTCTAGAAGAAAACTTCTCCAGGGTAAAAGCTTTCTGACATTATTTTGGATTTGACATCACGATCATAGGCAACAAAAGCAAAAGTAAACACATTGAGTTGCATCAAACTAAAAGGCTTCTGCAGACAAAAGAATCACCAAGGGAAGAGATAACCTACAGAATGGGGGAAGACATTTACAAACCATGCATCGGATAACAGGTTAAAAATCCAAAATACATGAGGGATGCACACAACTCAACAGCAAAGAAACAAATAACCCAATTAAAACATGGACATAATGCCATAAATGTATATATGATCCATGTACAAATGACTTAATGAAAAAAAAAAAACATGGGCAAGGATCTGGACAGATGTTTCTCAAAAGAAGACATACAAATGGCCACCAAGTTTATGAAACAGTGCTCAATATCACTAATCATCAAGGATGCAAATCAAAACTACAATGAGATTTAACCTCATACCTATTGTGAGCTATTGTCAATGGCTATTATCAAAATGATGATAGAAACTTTGGACACTGTTGATGGGAATGTGAATTAGTGCTACCATTATAGAAAACAGAGTGGAGATTCTCCCAAAAGTTAAAAATAGGACACAGCACAACCCAGCAACCCCGCCTCTGGGAGTCAGCATGGCTGACAGGCTCCTGCCCTTTCACGGAGCCCAGATATGGACTCAACCCGAGTGTCCCTCAGCCGGTGAACAGATAACGAATTTGTACAGTAGGATTCATGCAACCTTAAAAGCAATCCCCGTCCCTGTGATGATGCGGATGAAGATGGAGGATGCTACGCCAAGTTAAATAAGCCAGGCACAGACAGACAACACTTCCTCTCACTTTCGTGAGGAATCTAAGAAACGTGACCCTCACAGATGCAGAGAGTGGAATGGTGGTCACCAGAGGCTGGGGTTGAGGGGCACGTGTTGGTCAAAGAACACAAAATTTCAGCTAGACAGGAGGAGCAGGTTCAGGAAATCTGTGTACAGTGCGGTGCCCATAGTTAATAGTGACCTTGAAAATGGTTAGAGAGCAGGTGTTAGGAGTTTCACCAGAACAGAAATGTGTGAGCCATGGATGTTTTGGTCAGTGCGATTCAGTGACTTCACAGCATGCAGGTATCAGAATATTGCATTGTATGCTTGCAATAAGTGCAATAATGTACACAGTTATGATCCAATAAAAAAAGAAAAAAACATTGCATTGTACATCACAGATATATGCAATTGATTAGTTAATTATACTTTATGCTGGCTGGGGGAAGAAGAAATACCATAAATCAATGATGTATCCTCCAGTGATTCTTCATACTTTAAGTTATCCAAAAAAAATTTTACAGTGTACACTGAGAAACTTATTTTTTTTCTAATTCACCGTATTTGGTTTGGTGAATTGACAAAATTTAGGGGAAATGAAAACAATAGCTATAATTTAATCCAAACATATTGCTGGCTTTTAAATCCTGTGGCCATGATAATGAGATAAACTCCTAAAATTCTCTTCAAATGTCAAAGGTTGCACTCATATTTCTGAAACCTTCATCATAATCCAGTTTCACAAAGGCATTTTGCCATTTCAAAGTCAGAAGTCACCTAATCACTCAAATCATGGCATAAATGAAAAGAAAGATAAGGATTATTTGTTGGTAGACTACAATTCATATGTACTCACTCTTCTTAGTTTCACAAATATATTTTACCCTTTATATTTCATTTTTTTAAATACCAGCAGCAATGGGATTTCTGCCAGAACTGAATGGAGCCACTTCCCTGGGAATGTTGTCCAGTTGCTAATTTCACTACCGGAACTGTGCTCCCTCGTGTTCTGGCCTATCTCCACCCATGCCTCTACTGGAATAAAGGGCCTGGCAGCTCTGTGGATAATGGTGAACATATGTAGCCAATGCTGTATGAGTCTTTCAGAGCCAGAAAGTAATAGTGGTATTTCAGTTGCTGGCAACAAAAAAGTCAGTGTAAAGAACTTCAGCCAACAGCAGAACTCACAGAAACTGCAGAGCGACTGTTCTAATGTTCAGTAAAATTCCTCTTTCATTTTTCTTTTTAAAATAATTGATTAATTATATATGCAAGTCACACTATTATGACAACCTAATTCTAAACCTTATAATGATAGGGAAGAAAGTCAGGCTGAGGGGCAGAGAACATTTCAACTCATTTGTACCGGACACTATTCCCATTTCAAGTTAGGCCTTTTGATTCTTCAACTGTATGAGAAAACGTCAACTTCCCAGGCACACAGGGAAAAATTACACATGCGATGCCGTTGCCTTGTGGGTTTCCCACACAACCGAGAACAATGGTCACACTGTCAACCTCAGGCAGGTATAAAAGAAAAAAACTTAAGCATGTTATTTTCTTATGACAATCAGTAATAATTTCTCTTTGAATGTATTTCTTCAAAATTGTTTCCTAAATCCTTGTGAAACTTAAGAAAACTGTCTTAATATACATGGTGACATCCTTGGTGGGTCACCTGAGGCACTGTGTCACCAACCTAATAAAACAGTAACACAAAAGTGAGATGGAGAAAATGAAGAACTAGAATGCCCATATCTTACTGGCTGTATAACTTGGCCTATGTAATTGCCTTGTTATTTTATACTATATTTTGATGATTACAGGAAGACATTTCTGTCCAAACGTGATGGTCCACCAGGTCTGTGGCATCACATCAACCCAGGAAGCTCCAGCCTCCTCTGGCCAGTCCAGCTTAGCAACGGCTTCCTCATTCGCCAGGGAAATCCCCTGACATCCCTCACCCTCTGCTATGTTTTCCTGCCCTATTGCTGATGAGAATTTCTTACGATATAATCCAGGACCTGTCTGGTTGAGTATCTTCATGATGAAACAGAATCATTCAGCCCCAAGTAAGAGCTTTTCCACTCAGCTGAGGAACCAGTTGCAGAGACTCAATGTAGAGAAAATCAGAACATGTTTTAGACCAAGAAGATTTCCACTTGACTGCAGCTGAATTCAGTACCAAAATGTTACACTGATTCAATTCCCTGGAAGCTAGGAGACGGTAAATAAAGACATTGGCACACCAGACCTATTAAAGCCCTGTGATAAGATGGCACAAGTGAACCAAAGCCAGCAAAGCCATTTCAGTTCCATAGACAGCCATTTACTGTGGACGTTGAGTTACATCAAGTTCTCTTGAGTTTGGCACTAACCACTCTGGGGTTGGGGACCAGGGCTGTCCTGTGCACTGCGGCCTCCCTCGCTTCTATTCAGCAAAGGGCGTTGGTGCCGCCACCCAAGCTGTGACAATGCACAACACCTCCAGACATGACCACGTATCTCTGGGAGAGGAGGAGAAAACGCCCTGGCTGAGAACCACGGAGTTAAACAAATGTGTGTCTGAAGTTTTTGAGCTCTGAGTGGCCTGGCACTCGGTCTGGCATCTCAATTCATCAAAACAATGGAGTGGGGGCCAGGATGCTCCACTGCCTGGAATGGAGAATGGGGCCACGGACGGCACTAGATGGGACCCTCACAAAACAATCCGCAAATTATTTCCCTTCCTCTTTGTGACCCTCATGAGAATAACATTCAGATAGAAATATCCTGGCAATGATCTGAGCCCATCAGTCTGGTTACTATACACTGCATCTCTGTAGAGCTACACACCCAGGCACAGGGAAACACATGTGCGATTCCCAACGCACTTTCCCAGATGTGACCCTAAGCATTTCTCTCAGCCACCCTGGGAAGCACCAGGGCAGGCGTGTTCTAGCTACTCTGATTATGGGCCAGGAAAGTACACTTCAGCGAGGTTATGTGATTTGTTCTAGATTATATAAGAAGAGTTTAGATCAAATCTAGGGCCTTCTCTATTCTCTCCTTTTACAATGAAGGTTAGGTAGCGACAGGTGGCATATGGTTACGCCATAAAAATACCTAGCTATATATCCCATGAACAGAGAAAGGTAAGTTTCTGTTTCTTTGTGATGCAGAAACGGATTCCAGTATGGGTTGGGCGAGATGGCCCTGTGAGCCCCTAGAGTTCACATGGAAGATTTATCATCTGGGCTCATTGCATTTCCTCAGAAATAAATAAAATAATATTAAATTCCCTCCCCCCTCAACATCCAGAACTGGATCTGGTTTGGAGGGAAGGGACCACTTTGTTGATGATGACAATGCTTTAAACAATTGCTTGAACTCATTCAGTGGCCACCAACTTGGATCCTATCATTCTGTTTTTTATATCATCAGATTTTGATTGAAGTGTTCACACAAGTCAGAAATACAAAGAACAAGGCATGCTGTGTGTCAGCCACTGGTGGACAGAAGATTAAACAACTGCAGGGCTTACCCCAGGCCTGGGACTGTCCCAGCCAGCAGTTGCAAATATAGCAAATTCTTACATAACTTCTAATACTTTTATATTATCCATTATAAAAACGAAGCTGCACACACACTGGATTAATGAACACTGTGACACACAGAACAATCCAGAGAAGAACACAGACCATCCAGACCAAACATTGCTTTTTATTCTTTTTTTTTTTTTTGAGACAGAGTCTCAAGCTGTTTCCCTGGGTAGAGTTCCGTGGCCTCATAGCTCACAGCAACCTCCAACTCTTGGGCTCAAGTGATCCTCCTGCCTCAGTTTTTCTATTTTTAGTAGAGATGGGGGTCTCACTTTTCCTCAGGTTGCTCTCGAACTCATGAGCCCAGGAAAACCACCCTCCTCAGCCTCCCAGAGTGGTAGGATTATAGGCATGAGCCACCACACCCAGCCCCAAACTGCTTTTTAAAATCAAATGTATAATAAACAACAAAATAAGGAGTAAGCTTTTTTCATGACTTCGGGATTATTCTACTCATGTAATTCTCTGCCATGATAATCAAGAATGTCATACAATTTCATTTGTATGAGGTATTGTGGTCACAACTGGGGGTGGCATTGCTGATGGCATCTGGACAGTCCCCCCAACACGGGGTCACCTGATGTGTAGGACAGTCCCCACAACACAGGGTCACCTGCTGGGTAGGACAGGCCCCCTAACACAGGGTCACCTGCTGGGTAGGACAGTCCTCCCAACACAGGGTCACCTGCTGGGTAGGACAGTCCTCCCAACACAGGGTCACCTGCTGGGTGGGACAGTCCCCCCAACACAGGGTCACATGCTGTGTAGAACAGTCCCCAACACAGTGTCACCTGCTGTGTAGAACAGTCGCCCCCAACACAGGGTCACCTAATGTGTAGGGCAGTCCTCCAACAGAGGGTTTCCTACTGGGGAGAACAGTCCCCCCAACACAGGGTCTCCTGCTGGGTAGGACAGTCCCCCTAAAACAGGGTTACTTTCTGGGTAGGACAGTCCCCCTAAAACAGGGTTACCTACTCGGTAGGACAGTCCCCCTAAAACAGGTTCTCCTGCTGGGTAGGACAGTTCCCCCAACACTGGGTCACCTTCTGGGTAGAACAGTCCCCCTAAAGTAGGGTTACCTGCTGGGTAGGACAGTCCCCCTAACACTGGGTCACATGCTGGGTAAGACAGTCCCCCTAACACAGGGTCACCTGCTGGGTAGGACAGTCCCCTCAACACAGGGTAACTTGCTTCAACAGTGTCATGGCTGAGAAGTCCTACTTCATTCTTGGTGTTGGATTAATCACGAATGTGCTTAAAAAACACCTTCTCAAACATATCATCTCCTAAACAATATATTATTTACTTTTGCTGGTTTGAGAGTTTTATAAGAATATTATCATACTGTATGTAGTGGTCTATAACTTGATTTTTTTCTCAACAGTTTGTTTCTAGTATTCATTTATGATTTTGCCAATTTATTTTCACTTACTGCAGTAGTTCTCAACCTTCCTACTGCTGCAAACCTTTAATACAGTCCAAAGGGGTCGCCATCCACAGGTTGATAACTGCTGATTCAGTGTAAACTGTTTAATTGTGTGAATACACCACAATTTGTTTTCTAACCTATTATTAGTAATAATTTTGTTTGCTTTTTAATAATATGAACAATGCTGCTCAGTACAAGCATTTCTGTGGAATGTCTATCTAGGGCTCAAAGTTCTAGGCTGTAGGGAGCGTGAGCCTCCATGTTGGAAACTAACGCACATTTCAATGTAACTATACCAGAGTACACCCCAAGATGTAATCGTATTGCTCCTTGGTCCACATTTTCTCTGACATTCAGTATCTGACTGCTAATTTTTGCCAATGTAGTGAGTACTTTTGTTTTTTAGAGATAGAGTCTCACTTTGTCACCCTCAGTAGAGAGCCGTGGCATCACAGCTCACAGGAACCTCCAGCTCCTGAGCTTAGGCGATTCTCTTGCCTCAGCCTCCCAAGTAACTGGGACTACAGGCGCCCGCCACAACACCCGGCTTCTCATTGCTGTTTTAGCTGGCCGGGGCTGGCTTCAAACCTGCCACCCTCAGTATATGGGGCTGGTGCCCTAACCACTGAGCTATAGGTGCCACCCAATGTAGTGAGTTTTAATGAATATTAACTGAATTACCAGCAACTCTTGGCATCTTTTCACACTTATTCACTGTGTATGTTTCTGCTCCGAGGATTTTTTTCTCCAACGTTTATTAGTGTTCTCAACCTTATTTGTTGGATGAGAAAGCCTTCCCATTAGTTTGGGACATTTTCTTTATTACATAACACATTCTTCTATTTACTAGAGTCTATTTTAAAGTTAGTCACCGTCATTCAAGCTATCAATTTTTGCCATTGTTATGACAATCCTTTACAAACGCCATGTGGTGGGAACCACCCTGTCCTGTTAATATCTTGCATTTTACCGTGTGGTAGAGAGAGTCTGACTTCAGTGCTCCCCTTAGTCAAGATCTCATCAGCCATCCTCATGTCTATTTTTGTCACCCAGTTCAATGTTACAATCATTTTAGTTAAGCTAAGAAAAGTTTTAAATTTTACTTGGGAAACATTAGCAGAATTTGATATTTAGTCTCCTTATTCAGAAACATGACAGCTTTTTCTATCTTTCACATTACTTTTGTAGTTTACTTCATAACAGTTACACTTTCTTCCTAATTTTATATTTAGGTTACTGCTGAGAATGAAATGTTCTAATTAATGCTGCTCACATAAAGGAAGGTTTTTGGGGCATTTATCCTGCGTTTTACCACTTTCCTGAACTGTTTTCCTTATTTTTAAGAATTTTTACTTGTGGCTCTTTAGTTCTAGGACTAAAGTTCAGACACACGTAATAGTTGTTCTCCGGCCTCTGGTCACGGATTCTCACTGTTCTAGTGGAGCTGGTAGCCAGTGCAGACACTGGCATGCTGGACGGGGCCACGTCTGCTTCTGAGTCTCTTGGTGCTGCCAGTGCCTCCAAACTGACCCTGGGGTTGGCAGGAGGTTAACACACATGCTTTTTATAATTATTTCTAGTTCATTCTACTCTTCTAACTAGGAATGGGTCTGGAACATAATCAATTACTTTTTCATCATAAACTACATTGGTAAATTTCAGAGAATTAAATGTACCAACAGCTCTACAATGTGTCAGCTAAGACTGAATATTTGAGACACCGAATGTCAGGAGCAGACACAAGGTGTGTGTGTTTTCAACCTGTTAAAAAACACTTGGATTGCTCTGGAAGCTACTTATAATGCCTGCACGCTGCTCTTCGCCAGCTCAGCTCTCACGTGTCCTTGTGACTCATCGGTGTTGGCCATGGCCAGCCAGCACCCAGCAGCCAGAACCCAGCACCTGGCATCCAGAAGCCGGCACCCAGCAGCCAGCACCTGGTAGCCAGCACCCATCAGCCAACACCCAGCAACCAGCATCCAGCACCCATCAGCCAGCACGCGGCATCCAGTAGCCAGTACCCAGCACCTGGCACCCAGCAGCCAGCACCTGGCACCTGGCACCTGGCAGCCGGCACCTAGCAGCCAGCAGCCAGAAGCCTGGCATCCAGCAGCCAGCACCCAGAAGCCAGAAACCAGCAACCAGGATCTAGCACCCAACAGCCAGCACCTGGCACCCAGCAGCCAGCAGCCAGAACACAGCACCCAGCACCCAGCCCTCTGTTTCCAACTCTATCTCTTGCTGCTGGACTGTGTTTGCTGCTATCTGGGACTAATCCCATATACAAAGAGTTTCAGAAATCTTCAGCCAGAAATGACATGATATTAATAGTCCAAAATAACGCAAAGAGAGGGCAAAAACTAAGATTCAAAAATTATTTCTATAGCATTTTAATTTGATGCACTAAATATATTAGTTAAGTCAATCCACATTTATTTTTATTTTTTTTATTAAGTCATATATACATAGATCATGAATACATTCATGCCTTTATGGGGTTCAATGTGTTGATTATTTGTACAAATTGGAGTGCTTACATCCTACTAATTAACATAGCTTTCACCTCATTTACCTAATCACAGTGTTAAGACATTTGTGTCTTAACAAATGACTTGATCGACTTGACTTATGCTCCATAGGTGAGGTGCCACCATTAACCCTCTCTCGCGCGAACCACCTCCTCCCTTCACATCCCTCTCCCCTTAACTCCTTCATCCTCGGCTATAGTCGTGATTCATTTCTCATATGAAAGTGAGTGATTATAAGTTGGTTTTATAGTAGTACTGAGTACACTGGATATTTTTTTTCTGTTCCTGAGATATTTTACTAAGAAGAATATTTTCCAGCTTCATCCATTTGAAAACAAGATAAAATATAGTCAGGTTTTCAATTGTGCTGTACAATATAATTTTTTATTATTAAACTGCTGCTTATGCTTCTTAGTCTATTTTTATTCTATGCAAGAATTGTCTTATATGTGACCTAACTATAAAAAAAACTGCTTATGTTTTTTTCTACATCAGATACTTTAGAAACTTGAGAATTACTCCTCTTCATTTAAGGATTTATTATTTTTAAACAGGAAATTATTTTCTTTGTAACATTCTTTCTGTATAAAATCTAATCTTCTATATCATGTGAGTCTCTTTCGTCCCAAAATGAAGAAATTTGTAGCATAGAAATTTACAATATCAGATAACTTTATTAGAATTTCTTTCCAGTTTTAAAGACCCAGCCATCATTTGTTCAAAATTTAAAAATTTTTAACAGTCTCAAACCTTGAACTAAATTTTTGCCAATGACATATCCATTTTGTATTTTAGTAAGGAACATTTAAAATGAAATTTTCTATTATTTGAAATCCCCTACTTTCCCCAAAATAATAAAAATTCTAACCATCCATCCTCATTTCTGTTTCCCCAAGAGAGGCATCACACACAGACCCATACACCCCTGCACATACAGCAACTAGGCTTAATTTCTGAGTCTTGTTGACCAGTTGTAACTCCAGGTTGCCAGACTCAGCAGTTAACAGTAGGGCACATGCGTAATCCTAGGCAGGCCTGGAGTCAGACTGCTCATTCATGTAAATGTTACCTAGCCACTCTGTCTCATTTTATTTTGGTAAAATATTTGTTATAGGGCATTGATTCTGTTATATGTTTCTTCTTCTAATAATAGTGTCTCTTTCAGTAATTTGTGTGAGGATTAAGTAGTTGAATTAGATAAAGCATTCAGAGTATTGATCAGGATGTAAATGCTTAAAAAATGCTATTTATTTATATTATTTCAACTAAACAAATTGACTTTGAAAAAAAGGCAGGCAAGGGTAACTTCCTCCTTTAATTTTCTGTAAAAGAGTGCAAATGATTGAAAAATTATCATGACTGGGCGGCTCCTGTGGCTCAGCGAGTAGGGCGCCAGCCCCATATACCGAAGGTGGTGGGTTTAAGCCCGGCCTTGGCCGAACTGCAAAACAAAAAAAAAATAGCCAGGCGCTGTGGCGGGCGCCTATAGTCCCAGCTACTCGGGAGGCTGAGGCAAGAGAATCGCTTAAGCCCAAGAGCTGGAGGTTGCTGTGAGCAGTGTGATGCCACGGCACTCTACCCAGGGCGATAAAGTGAGACTCTGTCTGTACAAAAAATAAATAAATAAATAAAGATCTCACGTAACTTATTCAGAAGCCAATCAATCCAGTAAAAAATGGGTGAAAGACACAACAGACACTTACAAAAAAACATGTAAGTAAAAAAAGACATTGATAGATTAAATACGATAGTGATTTTCATTAAGCCAAAGTTTTTACCACCTCTCAATGGAAGCAGACAAGGTCTTATTAATTAGTTATACTCGACATGGACTGAACCACCAGACAGTCAACTCGCGTCCTGAGTTGACTCCAGGGGAGTCAGACACAGAGGATATGAAGTTCACCCCCTGCCCAGGATTGGAAGTCTAGAACTCCAACTCATCCACAATCCAGACTGACTGCATTTACAACTGGACTGGAACTCTTGAACTGTACAGGCTGCAGTCACCGCACCAGTACCTTGGTGGAGGGCTGGTCAATCACAACCGTAGAAGTCTCCAGCCCAATCTCAATCTCCTGCTCATATAGCTAAAAACTGAAAAATAAACATGGGGCGGAACCAGCAGAAAAACTCTGGCAACATGAATAAACAGAATGGTGCAACGCCCCCCCCAAATGACAAATCATCCAATCCAGACTATCCCATCGACAAACAGATGGCAGAGATGTCTGAAATCGAATTTAGAATCTGGATAGCAAACAAGATTAATAAAATGGAAGCTAATATGGAGGTAGAGATTATAGGATTAATTCAGAAGTTGTCTCAAGAATTCAACCAATTCAAAGACAAAATGACCAAAGATCTTGACACATTGAGACAAGAAGTTGCAACCCTCAAAGAGATGAGAAATACAGTAGAAGCCCACAGCAACAGAATAGAGCAAGGGGAAGAAAGGATTTCTGACATCGAGGACAGAGAATTTGAATGCTCCCAAATGCTCAGAGAGATAGAGAAATGGAAGGCAAAAAAGGATCATTCTCTCAGAGATCTCTGTGATGCCTCGAAGAAAACCAATATTCGTCTTATAGGGATACCTGAAAGCAATGATCTGGCTTCACATGACACAGAGTCCCTTCTTCTTGAGATTATGAAAGAGAATTTTCCAGATAT
>CAUYON010027463.1:0-14699 GCA_963573935.1 Arctocebus calabarensis
GCTGTGACATCATAGCTCACAGCAACCTCCAATTCCTGGGCTCAAGTGAGTCTCTTGCCTCAGCCTTCCAAGTACCTGGGACTACAGGTGCCCGCCACAACACCTGGCCATTTCTTGGTTGCAGCCATCATTGTTGTTTGGCGGGCCCAGGCTGGATTCGAACCCGCCAGCTCAGGTGTACGTGGCTGGCGCCTTAGCCCGTTGAGCCACAGGCGCCGAGCCAACGCCCGACTATTTTTTTGTTGAAGTTTGGCCGGGGCTGGTTTGAACCCGCTACCCTTGGTATATGGGGCTGGTGCCCTGACTTTTTAATTTTATTTAATTTTAATTAACTTAAAGTTAAGTTGGCACATGTGGCTAGTAGGTTTTGTATTAGACAGTAAACTATAGATTGTTGTGTCCTGAAAATATTACCTAGCGGCCTCTTCACAGTTGGTATCTCAAAATAGATTTTTGTGGTCATCAGATTAGGTGAAGTCAGTCTAGAGGCAATGATATGAACTAGCTGAGGTTCAAAGTCTCTTCTGACTATTTGCATTTGTGATTTGAAAATACTAAAAGTTCTCCAGGTAGAGGGAGCACATTTTGGAGAAGACAAGTTGAAAGCTTAGCAGAAGAGAGAGAACCAAGTCCCTAACCAGGCTGCCTCTGAGTTAATAACACCTGTCTCTGCTCTCTTCTCAGCCACATCCATCTTGAAGCGGCAGAAGCAGCTGCGGAGGAAGAACGTGCGCTTTGATCAGGTGACTGTATACTACTTTGCCCGGCGCCAGGGTTTCACCAGCGTGCCCAGCCAGGGTGGTAGCTCTCTGGGCATGGCTCAGCGCCATAACTCTGTGCGCAGCTATACACTCTGTGAGTTTGCTCAAGAGCAGGAGGTGAACCATCGAGAGATTCTTCGTGAGCACCTGAAGGAAGAGAAACTCCATGCCAAGAAAATGAAGGTGCTTAAGAGTTGTGGGGTTTGGTGCTTCCCATATGCTAAGATAAATAGGTTCATTGGTCTTTGATTTGACTGCTGTTCTTGGCATGCAGAGATTCCACATTTTTCTAAAGAAAAGTTTCAGGTTTGGAATCAAATCTGAGATTCGCTTCTTTTCATCCGGCAGGACTGTCTAGCAGATACCACAAAATGGCTTTCCTACAATTCCCCCCCCTCACTATCTACCCCACCCCAATTTTGTTTTTTAGGGTTTAAAGGATGAATACCTGGGCTCGGCGCCTGTGACTCAGCGGGCTAAGGTGCCAGCCACGAACACCTGAGCTGGCGGGTTCGAATCCACCCCAGGCCTGCCAAACAACAATGACGGCTGCAACCAAAAAATGGCCGGGCGTTGTGGTGGGCGCCTGTGGTCCCAGCTACTTGGGAGGCAGAGGCAGGAGATTCGTTTGAGCCCAGGAGTTGGAGGTTGCTGTGAGCTGTGATGCCAAAGCACTCTATCCAGGGTGACAGCTTGAGGCTCTGTCTCAAAAAAAAAAAAAAAAGTATGAATACCTGAAGTTATTCACATCTACCACCCCTTCACCCAAAGAAGCACAATTTTCTGTCTCTTCTCAAATGACCGTTCCTTGCCCTGATATGTAAGACAAGTGTAGGATCTTTGCTATTTTCTGAAAGGATCCTGATATTTGTATAACCCCATCACCCTTGGGCGATGCCAGCATTATCAGTTGTTTAGACTTATACCATGCTGTGCCTCTCATCTGACACAGGACCAGCTCTTCATGTTTAGGAGAGGCTGGGAGAAGACTCAGCTCAATTGACTCTTCACAGCCACCATTTGCTATCACCGCAGGTTGGCACTCCACAGGCATCGTTTACTCTGGTCCTCAGAATTCCTACTTCCAGATTTGGAGAGAATACTGCTTTAAGCCTGGCTAGGTTTCTTTTGGGCCCAAAGCATGCTGACCCACACTGGCTGTATTACTTCCAGGGCTGTGGTGGGGTTGGAGAGCTGGTGGCAGAGGGTATAGCCTGACCAGGTCTCATTCCTCTCTCTCTTTGGGAGCTCTGTGTCTGCTCTCCTTAGCTTGCTCCTAAAGCCCTACACCTGTTTCCCTTCCTAGACTGACATTCAGGCGTTTCTTCTGTCTTGAGGAATTCCATCACGGGCCCTATCACTTTCCAGCTGCTATAGCAACAGCTGGGCAGGTAAACAGTGTTCTCATCAAATGCAATGAGGGCATTCTTCCCTTTCTCTGTAAGAAAACTCCTGTCTCCTAAAGCTAGTAGAGGAATGAGCTGTCAAAACAGGATACTGTCCTGTCCTGTGCCCCTCTCTTACAGGACAAACCAGGCAAACCTAAGACTGGGATACAGAATTCCTGTTCATTAGCAAGATATTAATTGAGCACCAGCAATAGTGGCATCTGATATATCTTTGTATGTCAAGAGGAAACTCTCCCCCTCCCCTTTTTTTGGAGACAGAATCTCAAGCTGTCGCTCTGGGTAGAGTCTATGATGTCATAGCTCACAGCAATCTCCAACTCAGGCTCAAGTGATCCTCTTGCCTCAGTTTTTCTATTTTTAGTAGAGATGGGGTCTCACTTTTGCTGAGGCTGGTCTCAAACTAGTGAGCTCAAGCAATCCACCCATCTCAGCCTCTTAAGAGTGCTAGGATTACCGGTGTGAGCCACCACGCCCGGCCCGGGAAACCCTTGCTTTACCTTCCCTTGTTTACTCTTAGAAATTTTTCCTACCTTTAGCATTCTATAACCAGGCATGGTGGCACACATAGCTAGTCCCAGCTACACAGGAGGCTGAGGCAGGAGAATCACTTGAGCCCAGGAGTCTCAGGTTGTAGGCTAGGCTGATGCACTCTAGCTGAGGCAACCTGTCTCAAAAAAAGAAAAAAATTGGCTTGGTGCCTGTAGCATAGTGGTTACAGCACCAGCCACATGCACTGAGACTGACAGGTTCAAACCCAGCCTGGGCCAGCTAAATGACAACAAAATATAGCCGGGCGTTGTGGCCGGCGCCTGTAGTCCCAGCTACTCGGAAGGCTAAGGCAAGTGAATCACTTAAACCCAGGAGCTGGAGGTTGCTGTGAGCTGTGTGACGCCACGGCACTCTACCAAGGGTGACATAGTAAGTCTCTGTCTCAAAAAAAAAAAAAAAAAAAATTCTATATACACACAGGCCGTATGTTATTTTCCCCCCATGTATTTCGTATGTCATCTAATGTTTGTTTCCTCTGGGGTTGCTGTCCCAGTAGCTGTTTGGTGCTTTGCTGCTTTAGTTCCCTGTAATTTTAAGAATACATTTATTATTATTATTTGTATTTTTGCCTTTTATCCATTTGGAATTCATCATCCCTGGGAATCTAATGTTTTCCCCCGCAGAATATCCACTTGTCCGAGTACCATCTAATGACTAGAAGACTCTTCCCTCACTGATCTGAAATGCCATTTCCACCATGGTGTATTCAGTTCTCATGTCTGCGTGAGTTTCTTTCCACTGCATCTCTAACCTTTGAGAGGCCACAGAAGGGATGGTGCTTAGAAGGACGCTAACCCTGGTGATGTAGACAGGAGCAATCCTAAGGTCGACAGAAAGGCTCCATGTGCTTGGCCTGCTTGGTGCAGAAATAGTAGATGAGGGAACCCCTCTCTCTTCATTTCTCTACTCCCTCCCCCTAAAAGAAATCAACACACTAAAAAGCCAGGTGTGTGGCTTATTACCCAGATCTGTTGCATCACATCTCTCCCAGGAGTTGTTCCTTTACCAGCACTACTCTGTGGCTGTCTGATGAAACAAACCAAAGGCTCTAGACACTTGGCTTTCATCCTGCTACTGGCTTCCAGGGCCCCAGGGATTATGAGGCCTCATTTTCTCTACTTGAATTCTCTAGTGAGTTTTCAGAACTCATTCAGGCACAGATTGTCTTCGGTCTGTCCTTCCTCTGTGATTGCCTTCCTGGCTTTCTGGCCATCTCAGCCCAGAAAACCTAGATTTCTGCCTGCAGATACAGTACATTCGGTATTATTTATACCACCCTACCTCTCATACAGCTTTATTTTTTTTAAGTTAAATAAAAAAGGATTAGAAAAGAGAACACATTTCTCCCAAGCCGAAGTGAGGCCCCTCCAGAGGCAAGGGCTTTTACTTTGATTTTTCTCCTCCCCATAAAACGAAGCTCTTTGGTTCAGTGCACGGGTAATTGCTTACACTGGGGACTGTGGGGGGTGGTATTAAGGTTCATTGACAAAGCCCTGGTAGCCTTGTACTACACTTCAATGGGCCTTTTCCCCCAGAAGTTAGTGTGGGATTCTAGGAGTCACAAGTTGAAGGGTATTTTTCAAGGTTATCTTTATATCAAAGAATGTCCAGCCATTCAATATACCTTTTTCTCCCTATGCTAGAAGGCATGTGAGCCTAAATTAAGGTATATACGTATGGGAATGGAGGGTGTGTCTGTGAGAACAGATTATCATCTAGGAGGGAAGACAGGAGGTTTTTTTTTTTTTTTTTTTTAGAGACAAAGTCTCACTTTGTCGCCCTTGGTAGAGTGCCATAGCATCACACAGCAACCTCCAGCTCTTGGGCTTAGGTGATTCTCTTGCCTCAACCTCCCAAGTAGCTGGGACTACAGGTGCCCGCCACAATGCCCAGCTATTTTTTTTGTTGCAGTTTGGCTAGGGTTGGGTTTGAACCCACCACCCTCGGTATATGCGGCTGGTACCCTACTCACTGAGCCACAGGCACCACCCGACAGGAGGGTTTTTGGGACACTTGGGCCCAAAAAGATGATGTCCTTTGTGTGGACAGGGTGATACTGTATAAGATTTCCTGTCTTCCCGCTTCATTTACTGCCTTAGCCTGCACTGTCCAACATGGTATCCACTAGTTATTTGTGGCTGTTTAAATTTAATTAAAGTTAAATAAAACTGGCCAGGCATGTTGGCTCGCACCTGTAATCCTAACATTCTGGGAGGCCAAGGTGGGAGAACTGCTTGAGTTCAGGAGCTGGAGACCAGCCTGAGCAACGGTAAGGCCCCATTACTACTAAAAAATAGAAAAACTAGCTACGTGTTGTGGCGGGCCCCTGTAGTCCCAGCTATTTGGGGGGCTGAGTCAAGAGTATTGCTTGAACCCAAGAGTTTGAGGTTGCTGTGAGCTATAATGACACAGCACTCTACTTAGAGCAACAAAGTGAGACTCTGTCTCAAAAAATATATATAAAATTAAAAGCCAGGTGTGGTAGCTCACACCTGTAATCCTAGTACTTGGGAGGCTAAGGTGAGTGGAATGCCTGAGCTCACAGGTTTGAGAAAAGCCTGAGCCAGAGTGAGACCTCGTCTTTAAAAATAGCTAGGTGCTGTGGTAGGTGCCTGTAGTCCCAGCTACTTGGGAGGCTGAGACAAGAGAATTGCTTGAGCCCAAGAGTTGGAGGTTGCTGTGAGCTGTGGCACCACGGCACTCTACCAATGGGTGACAAAATGAGACTGTCTCAAAGAAAAAAAAATTAAATTAAAAATTGAAGTTTTCAGTCACCACTTTTCTAGTGCTCTGTAGCCGTGTGTGTGTGTGTTCTTGGCTGCCATTTTGGGCACCACCATTAGTCCCATCAGCAGAAAGCTCACCAGACAGTGCTGCTCCAGGTGACCGCTATGAGGTCAGTGTCGTTGGTGCTCGAGGGACTAACCTTTCTTGTTCCTTGGCAGCTGACCAAGAATGGGACAGTGGAGTCTGTGGAGGCCGACGGCCTGACACTGGATGATGTGTCCGATGAAGATATTGATGTGGAGAACGTGGAGGTGGACGATTACTTCTTCCTGCAGCCTCTGCCCACCAAGCGGCGACGGGCCCTGCTGAGGGCTTCTGGGGTCCACCGCATTGATGCTGAGGAGAAGCAAGAACTTCGCGCCATCCGCCTGTCACGGGAAGAGTGTGGTTGTGACTGTCGACTGTACTGTGACCCAGAAGCATGTGCCTGTAGCCAGGCTGGAATTAAATGCCAGGTCAGTCAGTCCAAGTTGGCCAGAGTCGGGGATACCTCCACCAAGGTCGGGGTGTGTTGTGGGTGCCTATGAATGCAGGAGGCTGCCCACCCGGGGCACTTCCCAGTCCACAACTCTCTTCCTCCAACGAAGGAGATAAGCGTGACAGATTTAATAACTGTTCCTTAAATGCCAACTTATTCCTTGAGATGAAAGGAAGCAGAGAAATGAGGTGGGCCCACAGATCTTATCTGCAGATAATTATCCACAGTGCCTGCACCCCAGTTTTGTAAGAATCAAAATAGTTTTCAGAGCCTATAATTCAGGATCAGACTTGGCCTGGTAGAGCTTACGTCCAGTTTCCTGAAAGAAAAGTATCATCCCGTCATTGGCCTCCGCCAAGGGACAATTAAGAAGACACATTTCTTCAGCAATACTATCCCAAAGAATGAAATATATTTGGAATTTACATACTGAGGGTATGGATGCTGCATCCTGTGGTTGGATTTTCCTAACCAACCTTTTCTTATTTTTAGTTAGGTAGCAAATTGCTGTAGCAGATCTGGCCAAATACTGCTTTACAGACTGAAGTTCCCTAATGAATCATTCTGTCACACACACACCTGAGAGCATTCCTAAGCACGGATGGGGCTGGAGTGAAGATTTCTATAAGTTGATATCATAAAGACACTGTATATCTGTACATGTTTATTTTTAAATTTTATTTTTTGGTATGTGTTTGTTTTCCTGTCTGGAATGTTGAGAGAGAGATAACAAGGTAGAAAGCATCTTCCTTCCAGATATCATTGGTCTGTAAGTTAATTGTCGTGGTAACTGCTTCAGAACTAAACCAGTCAACGCTCAGAGAAAAATAAAGCAAGTAGTGAAAAAGTTGGCCGTTATTTGTTTGAATCTCCCTCCTGGCAGCTTAGCAAACTAAGGCACTTTGGCTTAGTTTCCCGAGAATGAACTGCTTTGAACTGGTAAGATTGTCCACTCCCTCTCCCATGCCTGTCATTGCAGAAGGCCACAGGGTTAGGCTCCCACCTTTTGTTGTCTTATGAGGTAAGTTCTAGAAGTCTCCAAGGTAGGCTGAGTGCGGTGGCTCATGCCTGTAATCCTAACACTGTGAGAGGCAGAAGTGAGTGGATTGCATGAGCTCAGGAGTTGAAGACCAGCCTGAGCTAGAGAGAGACCCTGTCTCTAAAAAAAATAGCCAGATGTTATGGGTGCCTATAGTCCCAGCTACGTGGGAGGATCAAGAGAATCACTTGAACACAAGAGTTTGAGGTTGCTGTAAGCTACGATGATGCCACAGTACTTTACCCAGGATGATGGAGCGAGACTCTGTATCAAAAAAAAATAGAAAAGTATCCAGTGGGCTGCGCCTGTGGCTCACTAAGTAGAGTGCCAGCCCCATATAACGAAGGCAGAGGGTTCAAACCCAGCCTCGGCCGAATTGCAAAACAGAAAAATAGTAGGGCATTTTGGCGGGCGCCTGTAGTCCCAGCTACTTGGGAGGCTGAGGCAAGAGAATCGCCTAAGCCCAGGAGTTGGAGGTTGCTGTGAGCTGTGTGACGCCACGGCACTCTACCAAGGGCAATAAAATGAGACTCTGTCTCTACCAAAAAAAAAGAAAAGTATCCAGGGCATGTTTCTGGGGCATATAAATTTCTTCTGTGAGAACTCTCAGCATTCAAAAAGGTATTTCTGGACCTTTTAGCCACAAGGATCCTTTGATATGATTTTTGTCTACCTTTTCAATATCAAGACAAAGTCTCATTTGTAGTGTTAGAGTTCATAGCAACCTCAAACTCTTGGGCTCAAGTGATTCTCTTGCCTCAGCCTCCCAAGTAGCTGGGACTACAGGCGCCTGCCACAACACCTGGCTATATTTGTTTATTTTTGGAGAGAGTCTCACTATGTCACCCTTGGTAGAGTACCATGGTGTCACAGCTCACAGCAACCTTAAACTCTTGGACTTAAGTGATTCTCTTGCCTCAGCCTCCCAAGTAGCTGGGACCACAGGCGCCTGCCGCAGCACCAGGCTACTTTTTCATTGCAGTTGTCGTTGTTTAGCAGGCCCGCATCGGTTTGAACCCACCAGCTTTGGTGTTATGTGGCTTGCACCCTCCACAGAGCTACAGGCACCACCCCACCCAGCTATTTTTAGAGACAAGGTCTCACTCTGGCTCAGGCTGGCCTCAAACCTTTGAACTCAAGCAATCCACACACCTCAGCCTCTCAGAGTGCTGGGATTACAGGTGTGAGCCACCACACCCCACTGTCTAGATTATTTAGAAGAAACAAAGCCCTAGAAAGAAATGACTCTGAGGTCGCCCCACTAACTAATGGCTGGAACTGTAGCATAAGTGGTCTGGTAACTACCATCTAATGCTATCAGCTCACACTGCCTGCTGTTTTGAATTGGTTGCTTTTATTCTTGTAAGACCTCAAACCCTACTGCCTGTGTTTGCCAGCCAGTATCTCCTAACTCCATTGTTACATCTGTTGGTCTCATCTTGCCTCAACCTCCTTGTTCCCTCTTTCAGGTAGATCGCATGTCCTTTCCCTGTGGCTGCTCCCGAGATGGCTGTGGAAACATGGCTGGGCGCATAGAGTTTAACCCCATCCGGGTCAGGACTCATTACCTCCACACCATCATGAAGCTGGAGCTGGAGAGCAAGCGGCAGGGGAGCCGCCCAGCAGGCCCAGATGAGGAGCCCTCACCCGCTGCCGGCTGCAGCCTGACAACAGCACAGGCCTCTGAGACGCAGGACTTCCAGGAGTTCATTGCTGAGAACGAGACTGCAGTGATGCACCTGCAGAGTGCAGAGGAGCTGGAGCGGCTTAAGGCGGAGGAGGATGCCAGTGGCTCTAGCGCCAGCCTGGACTCAAGCATTGAGAGCCTGGGTGTGTGTATTCTGGAGGAGCCCCTGGCTGTTCCCGAAGAGCTGTGCCCAGGCCTTACAGCCCCCATTCTCATTCAGGCTCAGCTGCCCCCAGGCTCCTCTGTCCTGTGTTTTGCCGAGAACTCAGACCACCCAACTGCCTCCACGGTGAACAACCCATCATCCTACTTGAACAGTGGGCCTCTGGTCTATTATCAGGTGGAGCAGAGGCCAGTCTTGGGAGTGAAAGGAGAGCCTGGTGCAGGAGAAGGCCCGGCCTCTTTCCCCAAAGAGAAGGATCTGAGTGTCTTCTCTCTCCCCGTTACCTCACTGATGGCTTGTAGCCCCACAGACCCAGCTGCCCTCTGTAAATCAGAGGTGGGGAAAACATCCACTCTGGAAGCACTGTTGCCTCAAGATCGTAACCCTGAGGAGCTTGAGAATGAAGACTTCCGCCCCTCTTGGTCCTCCTCAAACCTCTCCTTCCACACAGACAGTGGAGAGGGCTGTGGGGTGGAGACCTCACAGCAGAGCCAGGACCGGCCCCCCGAAGATCCCTCCCTAGAACTCCCTCTGGCAGTGTGAGTGAGGATGCAGATTCTGCCTCTTACCCAGCCTCTATTTATTCCCTTATTTTATCTAACGCCATTGCAAAACAAAACTGTAGAAGCAGCTGCTGCTCCCATGTTATTTTATTGAGGTGTTTGGGGAATGGGTGGGAAAAGATTGTACAAGTATTTTTTAAAAGGGAAACAGTAGCAAGGAGACCAGTCCCAGCGTGATCTGGGGATAGCCTCGAGGCAGAGGCGGCTGCCTGTATAGTGCTAAATACTGAGCTTTCTGGGCCATTGGAACAAAGAACTAGGATCGCACAGGAGAAGCTGGGTAATTCAAGCAGCTACTCGTCATGTAGGGACCAGAACATGAGAATTTAAACAGCCTGGCAAAGTCCCTTTTGCCCTGAGCTCCAGGTGGGGACAAGCTTACTTCTTCTCAGTGGTTATTCGAATATCTCATTTTGGTATATCTTAATACCACAATTGGAAATGTCACCTGGTCAAACCTAGAGGAAGGGTGGAAGGGTCTCTGCTTCTGTACAAAAACCTCGAAGATTTATAAAAATTTAACCTGCCTTTTTCCAATCCCTTGTTTGGTAAATAAGTTACTATTTGACATGTTAGGTGTTCTCTGACCTGTCCCCCACACTGGGGATTCCTGGTCTGTAACTTGAATTATTCCTTTCACATGTTCTTAGGTACTAGAGTTAAATTTGTCTATTTGTCTTTTTTCCCCCTCCACCCCTTTTCCTTTGGAGAAAAAGAGATCGATTGTCTGGGGATGTGGTAGCCTGAGTCTTCTGTACGTGTCTGACACCAGCTGTCAGGCGGCTCCAGGCTGGGGCTCACCCAGCGCACGGGAGGGCTGTGTGCAGCATTAACTGTCCAAAGGGGACAGCAGGGACAGGCTGCTGTCTGGAAGGATGACTTTATTTCTGCCATGCTTGCTTTTTCACCCAGGTTTTCTTCCCTCCGTGGGAGATCTGAGCTTTAATGGAATGTGGGATATGGCAATCTAAGGTCACCAACTAGTTTCTGTTCTTTTTTCTGTATCTATCCTTGTCCTTCTTGGATGCACAGGGTTAGAGAGTTCTTATGATCCCAGGTTCAACCCCAAGAATTCCAAACGTTTATTGGATCCTTCCATCCAATGATACATAAAAATTTGGAAACCAACCCAATTCTTAAGGTTCCAAAGGATTCAAGTTCTGATTATAACCTCTGACTTCTATAGAATGGAACTCAAAGTGAGTTAAATTCTTACCTCTAACGGGAGAGATAATGGTTCCTGTTCCTTATGGGTCCAGCTTATTTTCCAAGGTCTGCTCCACTGAGCACCATTGATCTTTTTTCAATTAGCAAAGTTACCCTTGCCTCTGTTGTAAACGGAGGCAATGGGAAACGAAACACTCTTCTTCTCTAGCATTCTTTCACACTGTGCTTCCCTGCTGGTGTGGTTTATTAGCCAGAAAAGAAAAAAGGGGAAAACTTTGTATGTGTAGGGAAATAATTATTTGTACTTATCTTGCTCATAAACCTTTTCTTTGTGGGATACTAAGGCCCTGGTGTTTTAAATCAATCTTCATGTATGTCACAGCAGCATTTTACCTATAAAATCTCTAACTTAAAACTCTGAGTCTGAAAGGCCTCGTACTTAATACAGATACATTTTTTAGCCCATCTGCCTTTCCTCTTCATTCCAGGTTTTGCTTGCTTTTATGTTTGAAGGGAAGTTCTTAATTAAGTACATAGGTCCTTATCTCTCCCCATCCCATAGCCTCATAAATACCTGAGATGTAGATGCTATCCAGAACTGAGCTACACTCCCCTACCTGAGACTGGTACCCTCAAAATACAAGACTGAAGCTTAACTGGGAATTTGGCTCTATGGAGCGAAGAATCTTTGAAAGTTTGTGTCAGAAGGGGAGAGTAAGGTCTACATATTCCCTCCAAAAGCAGACTCCAGCTTAATCTAAGAAGTAGATTCCAGCTGCTCAATAAAGGATTATTAGCCTTTCGGATCAAAACCAGGAATATGAATTTGTGATTATTAAACTTGTTGCCAACTCATGAGATATTTGATATTTTGAAAAACTGTAGTTTCTTAAACTAAGTCCTCTCTTCTTTAACTATACAATTCTGACTCCAACCCCAAATCTTTGAATGCTAAATATTAACATTTAGCATTAACTGTCCTGTCAAGCAAAGGGCCTCTCTATAACCTAGTCCATCTCATTTCTGGTGCTACCTGAGTTGGACAGAATTCTAGCTCATGGTTGCTAGGAAAACTAGGCCTCTGATCATACAAGCAGACAGTTTCAGTTCCACTCAGTCTAGGCCTACATAAAAGAAATGACTCTTACTACAGCAATTCTTATTGTTTTCCAATTTTCTTTCACACATACTGTACACAAGTAGTATTTTCAATGTGAATCCAAAGCTTGTCTGGTTCTCTGAAAAGAATTTTTTTTGTTTTTGCCTTTTAGGTTCTTTACATTGTGATAATGCTGTATTTAAAAAGAATATTTAAATGTAATATTAAAGAAATATTCAAAAGAATGGTGTCTTATTCTTTATGCTGGCAGGCCACAATTCAGCTGCTTATTAGAGAAAGGTTGCCTCTCTAGCTTTGCATATAAAACTTAATTAGATCAGTTAGGAATTAATGTTAATAGGTACTTTTTTTTTTTTTTTTTATAAACAGTCTAACTCTGTCACCCTGACAGAGTACAATGGCATCACAGCTCACAGCAACCTCAAACTCTTGGGCTCAAGCAATCCTAATGCCTCAGCTTCCCAAGTAGCTGGGACTCCAGATGGCCAACACGATACCCAGCTAGTTTTTCTATTTTTAGTAGAGACAGGGTCTTGCTCTTTCTCAGGCTGGTCTCAAACTCCTGAGCTCATGAGATCAACCAGCCTCCGCCTTCCAGAGTGTGGGAATATAGGGTTGAGCCATGTGCCAGGCATTGTGGCGGGTGCCTGTGGTCCCAGCTACTTGGGAGGCTGAGGCAAGAGAATTGCCTAAGCCCAAGAGTTTGAGGTTGCTGAGAGCTGTGACTCCATGGCACTGCCCAGGGTGATAGCTTGAGACTGTCTCAAAAACAAAAAAATATGGCTCGGCACCTGTGGCTCAATGGGCTAAGGTGCCAGCCACATACATCTGAGCTGGCGGGTTCAAATCCAGCTCGGGCCCGCCAAACAACAATGATGGCTGCACCTAAAAAATGGCCAGGTGTGGCGAGCACCTGTAGTCCCAGCTACTTGGGAGGCGGAGGCAGGAGACTAGCTTGAGCCCAGGAATTGGACGTTCTGTGAGCTGTGATGCTACGCACTCTATCCAGGGTGACAGCTTGAGGCTTTGTCTCAAAAAGTTCTACCTATAGTTATACCCACAAAATGGCCTGCGAGAAGATCAACTTCAAATTTAATTTCTTCCCAGCTGTCTGGCCCCTCTAACCCATGACCCACCGCCCCAGGAATTGGCCTGGCTGTCACATGTGCCACGTCGGGTTCCTCCAGCATTGATCCGGGCAGTGAAGAAGGTGGCTCAACAGCTCAGGCTGGAAGCCAGGCTCAGCCCCCTTAACATTTCCCAGGCAGCCACAGACGTGGGATACTCTGCAGAATGCTCAACATGATCCTCTGCTGACTAGAGTATTTTCAAGTACAAATCCCTTCAGACCCCAAAAGTCCGTTCCTTTTTATACTAAAATGAATCTTTCAGGCTGGGTGAGGTGGCTCACGCCTGTAATCCCAGCACTTTGGGAGGCGGAGGCGGGTGGATTGCTTGAGCTCAGTGAGTTCAAGATCAGCCTGAGGAAAAGCAAGACCCTGTCTCTACTAAAAATAGAAAAACTGAGGCAAGAGGATACTCGAGCCTGAGCACAACTTAAAGATTGCTGTGAGCTACGAGACCACCACACTCTACCCAGGGAGACAGCTTGAGACTGTCTCAATCAATCAATAAAATGAATCTTTCTTTCTTTTTTTTTTTTTTTTTTGAGGCAGAGCCTCAAGCTCTCACCCTGGATAGAGTGCTGTGGCATCATGGCTCACAGCAACCTCCAGCTCCTGGGCTCAAGCGAGTCTCCTGCCTCTGCCTCCCAAGTAGCTGGGACTACAGGCGTCCGCCACAACACCTGGCCATTTTTTTTTTTTTTTTTTTGGTTGCAGCCATCATTGTTGTTTGGCGGGCCTGGGCTGGATTCGAACCTGCCAGCTCAGGTGTATGTGGCTGGCGCCTTAGCCTGTTGAGCCACACGCGCTGAGCCAATCAAATGAATCTTTCAAAGGTTTCCCAAATCATTTCTCACGAACCAGTGAATATTCAAGAGAGCTAAATTGGAAGCCCATACAAAAGCTTGTCCCTGTCACTCACATGCCATTACATACCAACTTCTGCTTTTGTCAGTTCTTAACATCTACCTCTCGGAATTCTCATGAATTTGTTCACAAGAGTAAATGTTTTATACACACTGGTGGCAGCAGACAATAAAATACTTAGTATAAAAAAAAACTAGTTCCTTCAAAACTTCCACCCCATCAGAAGGTTCTATTCTAAACAATTAAATCCCCATTAGTTAGGTTAGGTCAATCTTGTAAAAGGAGATTAGTTAAATGATTAGATTATACATAAATAATTTCCATCAACTGGTTTCAGGCAGTCTTTACTTGGGTTTAAAACAATGCTTCATGCATTTACAATAAATTACAGAACTATAGGTCACTGATGCACACACAAAAGCTAAACCCAACTTTCTAAAGTAATGCAGACCTTTCCAGGTCTCCCGGACTGGGCAGTAATTAGTACTTTCCAGGTTTGATCAATTGCCCAAAGAAGGCAGCCACTGTTAGTTACAGTCGGGTCACTGCAACACAGTGGAGGTAGTGAAGAGTTTTAAGACCCACAGGGACTGTACTACAGTCCAGAAATTAAGACAATGGAGGCTGAAGGATATAAACACTGGGGCGAGGGGGTCAAGAACCACTTGTACTTCCTTTTATCTTTTCCATTAAAATGTTCCCATGAGTTATTCATTCAAAAAAAAAAAGTCAAGATGTTCAATGAGGGGCGGCTCCTGTGGCTCAGCGAGTAGGGCGCCGGCCCCATATACCGAAGGTGGCGGGTTCAAGCCCGGCCTCGGTGAACTGCAAAACAAAACAAAAAAAAAAAATAGCCGGGCGCTGTGGCGGGCGCCTGTAGTCCCAGCTACTCGGGAGGCTGAGGCAAGAGAATCGCTTAAGCCCAAGAGCTGGAGGTTGCTGTGAGCAATGTGACGCCACGGCACTCTACCCAGGGCGATAAAGT
>CAUYON010027467.1:0-10179 GCA_963573935.1 Arctocebus calabarensis
TAGAACAACTGTGCTTGATAGATGCATATAGAACTCTCCATCCCACAGATAAAGAATATACATTCTTCTCATCGGCCCATGGAACATTCTCCAAAATTGATCATATCCTAGGACACAAAACAAACCTCAACAGAATCAAAAGGCATGGAAATTAAACAACCTTCTGTTGAATGACAGTTGGGCGCAGGGAGAAATAAAACAGGAAATCATTAACTCCCTTAATCATAACAACAATGAATACACAAGCTACCAAAACCTGTGGGATACTGCAAAAGCAGTTCTAAGAGGAAAATTCATCGCTTTAGATGCCTACATTTGAAAAACAGAAAGGGAGCGCATCAACAAACTCACAAGCCGCCCTATGGAATTGGAAAAAGAAGAACAATCTAAGCCTAAACCCAGCAGAAGAAAAGGAATATCCAAAATTAAATCAGAGATCAATGAAATTGAAAAAAAAAAGAATCATTCAGAAAATTAATGAAATAAGGAGTTGGTTTTTTGAAAAAAATAAATAAAATAGATAAACCTTTGGCTAGACTAATTAGAAATAGAAAAGTAAAATCTCTAGTAAGCTCAATCAGAAATGATAAAGGGAAAATTACAACTGATGCCACAGAGATACAAGAGATCATCTCTGAATGCTACCAGAACCTGTATGCTCAGAAATTTGACAATGTGAAGAAAATGGATCAATATTTGGAATCACACCCTCTCCCTAGACTTAGCCAGGAAGAAATAGAGCTCCTGAACAGACCAATTTCAAGCATCAAGATTACACAAACAAAAAATCTTCCAACTAAAAAATGCCCTGGTCTGGATGGCTTCACACCAGAATTCTATCAAACCTTCAAGGAAGAGCTTATTCCCATACTGCAGAAATTATTCCAAAAAATTGAGGAGGAAGGACTCTTACCCAACACGTTCCATAAAGCAAACATCACCCTGATATCAAAACCAGGAAAATATCCAACTAAAAAAGAATTTCAGACCAATTCTTTTCATGCATATAGATGCAAAAATTCTCAAGAAAATCCTAGCCAGTAGATTACAGTTTATCATTTAAAAAGTCATACATCATGATCAAGTAGGTTTCATCCCAGGGATGCAAGGCTGGTTTAACATAAGCAAGTCCATAAACATTTTCCACCATATCAACAGAAGTGAAAACAAAGATCATATGATCCTCTCAATAGATGCATAAAGAGCATTCTATAAAATTCAGCATCATTTTCTAATTAGAACACTAAAGAGTATAGGCATAGGTGGCACATTTCTGAAACTGATCAAAGCTATCTATGACAAATATTTTACTGAATGGAGTAATACTGAAAACTTTTCCTCCTAGAACTGGAACCAAACAAGGTTGTCTTCTGTCACCATTACTATTCAACGTAGTGCTGGAAGTGCTAGCCAATACAATTAGGCAAGACAAGGAAATAAAGGGCATCCAAATGGGAGGAGAGGAGGTCAAACTCTCCCTCTTTGCTGATGACATGATTGTATACTTAGAGAACCACAAAGACTCAACCACAAGACTCCTGGAAGTCATCAGAAAATATAGTAATGTCTCAGGATACAAAATCAATATCCATAAGTCAATAGCCTTTGTACACAGCAATAACAGTCAAGACGAGAGGCTAATTAAGGACACAACTCCCTTCATCACCATAGCTTCAAAGAAAATGAAATACTTAGGTATATACCTAACAAAGGAGGTGAAAAAACTCTATAAAGAAAATTATGAGGCTCGGTGCCTGTGGCTCAATGGGCTAAGGCGCCACGTACACCTGGGCTGGTGGGTTCAAATCCAGGCTGGGCCCGCCAAACAACAATGACATTGTAACTAAAAAATGGCCGGGTGTTGTGGTGGGTGCCTGTAGTCCCAGCTACTTGGGAGTGGAGGTAAGAGACTCACTTGAGCCCAGGAATTGGAGGTTGCTGTGAGCTGTGATGCCACAGCACTCTCTCCAGGGTGACAGCTTGAGACTCTGACTCAAAAAGAAAGAAAGAAAGAAAGAAAATTATAAAATCCTAAGAAAGGAAACAGCAGAGGATATTAACAAATGGAAGAACATACTATGCTCATGGCTGGGAAGAATTAACATTGTTAAAATGTCTACACTTCCCAAAGCAATCTACTTATTTAATGCCATCCCTATTAAGATACCAACATCGAACTTTCAAGATTTGGAAAAAATGATTCTGCATTTTATATGGAACCAGAAATAACCCTGCATAGCTAAGGCAGTTCTTAGTAATGAAAACAAAGCTGGGGCATCACCATACCAGATTTTAGGCTGTACTACAAAACCATAGTGGTCAAGACAGCATGGTACTGGCACAAAAATAGAGACATAGACATTTGGAATCAAACAGAAGACCAGGAAATGAAACATCTTACAACCACCTAATCTTTGATAAACCAATCAAGAACATACCTTGGGGAAAAGACTCCCTATTCAATAAATGGTGCTGGGAGAACTGGATATCCACATGTAAAAGACTGAAACTGGACCCTCACCTTTCTTTAGCGAGGGGGGTGGGGTCTTGGTGTGTGCCACATCTTTCGGGGGCAAAACACGATTGTAAGAGGGACTTTAACTAACAAATGCAATCAGTGTAACCTGATTTCTTGTACCCTCAATGAATCCCCAACAATAAAAAAAATACATTAGGTGGGGGAAAGACTATTTATTTAACAAATGGTGCTGGGTGAACTGGCTGGTGACCTGTGGAAGACTGGAAGCTTTCATCATTAACAAAATTGATTCTCACTAGATAAAAGATGTAAACTTAAGATATGAAACTATAAAAATACTAGAAGAGAGTGTACGGAAAACACTTGAGGAAATAAGTCTTTGAGAATATTTTATGAGGAGGACCCCCCCAGGGCAATTGAAGTAACACCAAAAAATCCTTTTCTGGGATCTGATTAAACTAAAAACTTTTGCACAGCCAAGAACACAGTAAGTAAAGCAAACAGATAACCTTCATATCTGTTTATGAAGATAGGAGAGGAGAAGGGAGCGGGCATATGGGAGGAGGAGAAGATTTTTGCATTTTATGCTTCCAACAAAAGTCTGATAACTAGAATCTACAGAGAACTCAATGTAATCAATAAGAAAAGAATAAATAACCCCATTTCTATGTGGGCAAGAAACTTGAACAGAAATTTCTCTGATGAGAAATTGTGCATGGCCTACAAAAACAGGAAAAAATGGTCATCATCCTTAATCATCAGAAAAATGCAAATCAAAATCATTCGGAGATATCATCAAACCCCAGTAAGATTAGCCCACATCACAAAATCCCAAAACTACAGATGTTGAAATTGATGCAGAGAGAAAGGAATGCTTCTCCACTGCTGGTGGGAATGCAAGCTAGTGCCACCTTTTTGGAAAGAAGTTTGGAGAACACTCAAGGAACTTAAAGTAGACCTATGATACTATCTTGCAAGTATCTAGATACTAGATACCTAGTATCTTCCTCTACTAGGTATATACCCAGGAAATCAAAAATTATTTTACAACAAAGACATCTGCATCAGAATGTTTATTGCAGCCCAATTCATAATAGCCAAGACATGTAAACAGCCCAAGTGCCCATAGACCCATGAATGGATTGGCAAATTGTGGTATATGTACACCATGGAGTACTATGCAGCCGTAAAAAGATAGAGAGTTCACATCTTTTATGTTTACCTGGATGGAACAGGAACATATTTTTCTTAGTAAAGTATCTCGAGAATGGAAAAAATAGTATCCAATGTACTCAATACTATTGAAATCAACATATTCATATGAATGGTAAAACATAATTATAATCCAGAAAGTAGAAGAGAAGAGGAGAGAGAGAAGAGAGCAGGCATATGGGAGGAGGGAGAGTATTTGTGGGGACCTCACCTAATGTGCATGATGCAATCTTTATTTCTACATTCATTCTACATTCATAAGGGATATTGGTCTATAGTTCACTTTTTTGTTGTGTAAGGTTTCCTGGTTTTAGTATCAAAGTGATACTGGTTTATAGAACAAGTTAGGGATGATGCTTTTCTTATCAATGTGATGAAATAATTTCTGCATTATAGGTACCAATCTTTGTAAGTCTGATAAAATTCAGCTATGGAAATTTCTGGTTTGGGACTTTTTTTTATTATTAGAAGATTCCTTATTGCAGCTTCAGTTTCAATACTCATTATTGGTCTGTTTGGAAGTTCTGTTTAAAGCTTGGGAGGCTGTGTGTTTCCAGGAATTTGTCCATTTCCAAAAATGTTGACATTTTCGAGTTTATCTGTGTAGAAATTTCTATAGTATTCATAGACTATGTTTCTGTAGTTCTGTGGTATTATTTGTAATATCTCATTTTTCATTTCTGATTGAGCTTTTTTGAGTCCTTTCTCTTCTATTCCTGGTTAATCTAGCAAGAGCACTGTCAACTTTATCTTTTCAGAGTCAACTTTTTGTTTAATTAATTTTCCCCATATTTTTCATGAAGCTTTCAAAAGAAGATAGACTAATGGCAAATAAAAATATTATAAAATATTCAGTGTCACTAATCATCAGAGAAAAGCAAATCAAAACTACCCCAAGATGTCCCCTAAGCCCAGTAACAATTACTTTTGTCAAAGCATCCCCCAACAATAGATGGTGATAGTGATGTGGAGAGAAAAGAACCTTTATACACTGTTGAAAATTAGTACATTAGTTGTCATTCTTTTAAATAAGTAAACATATGTCCCTCTCAGAGTGTGTAGGAGAGTTTCTAAAATGGGGGTACATTTACACTACAGGACATTTGGGGATGTGGCTACAGCAATATCATGTCAATTACACTCCACTCTTCATGGATGGAAGCTACACTGTCCTGTCTACTGCTATTTTCCTTACCCCCTTACATACTTCCAATGTGTAGGTATTCAAAATATATTTGATGAATATAGATGGAAGCAATTTCTATTTTGTGGACATCAATCTTACAAAAAGTTATGTCATTGCAGAAGAGCTTTCACATTAAAATAACATTGACATATTTTGTAATAAATAGCAGTATATGAATTTTAAAATAAATTGGTAACCTCAAAGACATTCTCATTGATCACGGTTCTAACTCACTTGTGTCCTAAGAGCTCTTAAGAAACTGAAGCTTAGACTTGGGATGGACACTGCTATTTGTCATCCACTGAATTTAAGCTGATACTTTAGAGAGGAACTTTATACCATATCTAGACCACTAGAGAAGACACAATACCTATGGCTATCATTTCCTTTTATTTTCATCAGAGACATTTTGAAATCCTTATCATATGCCCCAAGGGCCAAAAGGAAAGTGCATAATTATTTCAAATTCATTTTTCTCTATAAGATTACTATTAGGATGTTTAACATGGAGGATATACCTTGAAATATTTTATTATAAGAGATGTATCTTAAATACTAGTTGTTATAAACTGTATCAAAGAGGTCATCCTCTTGCAATTATTTTTTGAAGCCACATGTGGAGAGAAAAGGTAAATAAAAACTTTCTATTTTACCCTAAAGATCCTTGTCTTAATCTGTCAGTTAGTTTTCACCCACCATTTTCTGTACTCAGCCACGTGGGATTGTTAGCATGAGTTACATTTCAAAAGTGGGGATCTTTTCTGTTTTAGCTCAATGCCAGTTGTGTGCGGGCTGCCTGCTGTTTCCCAAAGACGTATCTAGAATGTTGTAGTTTAATTGCCATTTGCACAGTGGTATTATACATAAACACAGCAGCTGCTACTGTATGTTGGAAGTGACTCAGGAAAATCTATGGACACTGTTCAGCTGAAAAGCCAAAAATTTTCAACGCAGCTGCATTATTCTAACAGCTTGGCGATATAACAACTTAACAAAAAGAATTCAACTCATTGCAGTCTTCTTACAATATGTTTGAGACCACACAGGAGAAAATTACATGGGGCCATGTGGTCTAGTGGTAAAAGTTTCCAAAACTGAAGATTTTTTTTCCCTCCTTCCTAGTCACTGAGGTCCTTAGATTTTGTTTGTTAGCATTCTGTATTGCTGGAGGTAGACACTAGAGAAAAGAAAGCTAATATAAAACTTGGATATCTTCCTGTTACCAGGTAGAGATTATGTTCTTTTTGGTAAAACCAATTAAAAATGTGAAACCAAAGGGAAATTGCCTAAAACCTCTGACAGAAGATTTTTGTGGAAGCAGCTTGCAGACTTTAATGAACACTCTGTTAAACGGAAGAACTAAACTGATGTCACATTTAAAACATGGTCATTAAAAAAAACTCAGTACTTAAGGGTCTCTATATAAAAGGTTTTTGTTGTTTTTGTTTTATTTTTGAAGGGGAAAAATTGGAAACCCATTCTTATGTTTCATATACAAACAAAATTCAAGGCATGACTATAAAAGATGATGTTAAGACTACCTCATTTGTTTCATGGCCTTGATATTTATGCCTTCATTATGCACTTTTCTACATTTAGAAGTGCAAGTAGCACTTTCGGAAGAATAGAAATTCCAATGGAAATCAGAAGCTAGGCATTACTAATGCTGGTGCAGATGTGGAGAGAAGGGAACACTTTTTCACTGTTGGTGGGACTGCAAACTAGCACAACCTTTTTGGAAGGAATTATGGAGAATTCTCCAAGAACTCAAATTTGATCTGTTTGATCCTGAAATCCCATTACTGGGCATCTCCCCAGAAGAAAAAAAAATCATTTTATCATAAGGACATTTGCACTAGATCGTTTATTGCAGCTCTATTTGCAAACTCAGAAATGAGGAAAGAACCTAAATGGTCACCAACCCAGGAATGGAGTAACAAGCTGTGGGATATGAATACCATGGAATGCTATTCAGCCACGGAAGAGACGGTGATGTTATATCTTTTGTATTAACCTGAATTGAGTTGAAACAGAGTCTCCTTAGTAAAGGATCCCAAGAATGGAGAAGAATACAATTTATTCAATTCTAATAAGAAGCCAGTAAACAAACTAATGCACACCCACATACGAGAAAAGTTGAAATCAATTTAATGTGAGAGGCAAGGGAGCGGGGGAGAGGGAGAGCGAGGTGGACAGGTGTGTGCCTACCTAATGGGCACAGTACTAGGATGTGTGTCACACCTCTTTAGGGCAGGACACAATTATAAGAGGGACTTTGCCTAACAAATGCAAACATTGTAACCTAATTTTTTGTACCATTAACTAAACTGAAAAAATGAAAAATATAAAAAAAATAAAAATAATTTTCAAAAAGAAGTTAGGCGTTATAGGTCCAGTATGAAATACTGTAGTTACCTTGATGTTATTTTTCAATCTTTTTAATAAACTTTATGATGTCCATGATTGTCTAGCTAGAGCTTAAACTCCATTCAATTAGAAAAATGACAATTATTTTTTTAAATACTGTTAAGCCTCCTATTCAAGTGCAGTGAAACATTGTAAATAGTTCCATCCACTTTTGTGTTTTAGGGTCCTAAAAGAGTGAGTGTTAAGATCTTGTGGAGGAAGAGACACCGCTAGAATACAGCAGATCCAAAGCCAGTGTCTGATTCCTAGTACTTGAAGAAATAATTAGAGCTACTTATTTTCTTTCTCAGTGTTATAAATATTAAGTGACAGCTCTGTTAGGCCTATCTCACAGAATCATGTGAAAAAATGACTCTGAGACAAATATTCTGAGTAGTATCTCCTAGTTTTTACCTAAAGTTTCTGTAGCTGAAGATAATAAGAAATGAGCTAAATGTGTTAATGTATAAATTTGAAAGTGATACAAATAGATATAACTTTATTGGGAAATCATGATCCCATATATTTTTAAATATGTCACTTTGCACATAGTCCCATCAGGAGGAGGAAGAATTAATGCCAATATTTTAGTAATGATTTTTAGTAGTAGAACCCCTAAACCTACAAGCAGAACCCCTAAACCTACAAGCACTTAGTTTTTGTGTTGGTTTTATTTATCTTTTCCTCTTTTTCTGCAGTTAATTTGAGTTAATAAAATTTTAATTTTTAAAAATTCCATAAAAAATTTTAGTACCTCCAAATGGCAATGTTAATGCCCTATAAACTCGAAGTTTTAATGATTTAATTTATGTAAAAAGAATATGTTAAGCACATTATCATTGAAGCAAAGTGATAAAAAGAGAAAATATGGAGCTATAGGAACACACAGTGCCAGTGGATGTGTCTAAACATTGATAGCAATGTTGATAATGTGTACAAGAAAAAGTAACAAACTAAGAGATGATGCATGTGGCAAAGACGTGGAGTCAACTTGAGTGTCCAGCCACTGATGTGTGAATAAAGAAAACATGGCATATATATGCCACACGGAGGGCTACTCAGCAATTAGAAAAAATAAAATAATACATTTTGTAGCAATGTGAATGGAACTGGAGGCTGTTCTTGTAAGTGAAGTAACTCAGGAACAGAAAAACAAATAGCACATGTTCCTACGTATAAGTGGGAGCTAAACAATAGCTATTCAGAGGCACCTAGAGTGGCATAACAGACATTGCAGCCCAGAAGACAGGAGGATGGGAAGGGGTCAGGGATGAACAATTATGTACAGGTGCACTAATTGGTGATGGGTACATGAAAAGCCCAGACTCCATCGCTGTACATACACGTAGCAGAATGCAACGTGTACACCCTCAATTTATTAAAATAAAAACAAGCAAATAAAACAAAACAAAAAACCTAATGGACAAAAGGTATACAACTCTCTTCTATCCAAACCTCTACCTTGTATACCTCAATGACTGGCCGTAAAAGAAAGGCATGTGGAGCAACAAAATCCAGTGTGTTATCAGCTCAATCTTCTATCTGAAATGCTGTTTACATCATCAGAACTATTCAAAACAATATTTTATAGAACATCTTGTAAGCCATTTAGTCAGTGAGCTTTTATACTGGTATAAAAAATAAAAACCAGCACTATCTCTGTGTCCTGGGCAGCAGTGTTCATTTCTTGTTCCTGTCACATGAAGGCAGAAATTCATTTGCGGTTTTCAATGTCTCTGTCTGGCTTGTCTGACTCGGCTAGACTTGACTCCTTACATTTCCTCGTTCTAGAACTCGGGATGAAGGACTGGCTGTCCTTTTGGAACAAGTCGGCAGGTAGAGAGTTTCACGGTAGATAGAAATGAATGGACCCCAGGAAACCAGGTGAGCACATTTAAAGCTTCTCTGTAGATGTAGAAGGTGTGAATGTGCTCAAAATCCATTGAGCAGAGCAAGCCCATGGCCAAGGTGAAGCTGTTCAGGGGGATAAGAACACCCTTTACCATGAAGGACCACCAGAGTGGGGACAGAGTAATTCTGAACAGATAAGAAGATATTTTATAGTCACCAGCTGATTTGGTGCCTGTGGCCAAGGTCAACTATATGAACCGTTTAATAGCAACTCATTCTATTTCACTGTAAGCAGCTGAGTTTTATAAATGTTCTGTCCTTGGAGTTTTTTCCTCCTCTCTATTTTCTAACCCAAGAGGATTTATAGATGCATGGTGAAATACGGGGCTAAATGATGTCATGAGAATTGGAGAAATGTTGCTTTGCATGCACAAATGTTCTTTGACTAGGGTTTTGTTTGTTTGTTGATTTCAACGTTTTGGAGTTTGCTGCTCTGGTTTTGTAGTTGTACTATAAGCTCTTCTCCTTGGCTCCTGCAAGCCTACCTGGTCCTTCTTCAGGAAATTAGCTTTTTACTAGTTTCCATACTACAGAATTTCCTTTTAATTTCCTACTACATCTTCTAATTGGGCTCTAACTAGGGGGTCCTTTCGTTAGCTCTTATAGTGGGGTCCCTCATACACATTTTCTGGCTCTTAGTGCAGTTAAATTAAGTCTCCCTCCTTGTGTATATGACAATTCTAGATGTTTTCCACCCTGCATAGAAACCACAGTAGGTACAACAGTGTGGGCTCTTTAAACCCGGTAGGTCACCAGAGCCTACGATGAAACGTTTCACTCTAGTCATGATCAAAACTCTTCCCTCTAATTCACCTTCCCTGACCCCAACTTGGGAAGACCCCTTTCCTGTTCTCTTGTCTTCTACTGTTAAAGTTATATGAGTCTATTCCTGCATACGTCATTCACGAGTAAAGTCCTGGAACCCTCCATCCTCCACACTGGCAGGCAATGAAGACAGCCAATCACAGACCACCTACACTTATGA
>CAUYON010027471.1:0-40593 GCA_963573935.1 Arctocebus calabarensis
TATATAGTGATCAAGAAAATGCCATGAAGGCTATCTGTAACAGTACGATCAAAATATTTCTGATTGTATATGAAGCACATTGTGCCCTATGATTGCACCAATGTACACAATTATGATTTAATAAAATTATTTAAAAAAAAAGATGGAACTTGGGAGAAATTTAATTAAGATTTAATTTTAATGTAAGATCATTAAATTATATTTTCATGGAAGTTTCTAAAATGAGTACGTTATATTTGTCACGAATATTTCTTTATATTTTATAAATGTGGTTTTACATTTTTTTTTGCATAAGGAAAGTAACCTATATGGAAAATACAAAGTCATACTGAAATCATTACAATTGCAAAGAAATATGCTAATGGTAATGAATTATTAGTGAGTCATAAGTATGTAAATGTATTGACTTAATAAAGAAGAAATCATATTTTTCTTATTTGGTAAAACTTAGAAGGGAGGATTCTGGTGATGTGGGCCAGCCACACCTGCTTTGGGAAGTGTCTGCCCAGTGGTACCATTGTTTTCTGGGAAGCAATTTAATAGGACTGGAATGCCTTAATTCTAAGGTGGCATTGATTATAAAAAGCATCTTCAATTTAAGTGCTTGACAAAAGAAAGGAAAATTTCTACCATCGTAAACATCCATAGCAGTTTCAACTGTCACCCTGATTTCAGAAATGTTAAAATATGTGAAAAGTGAGTCTTATAGCCAAGAAAATGTGTTGTATATAAAGCCTTAAAAACATGTACATACCCTCAAACTTCTTCCTCTAGGAATTTTTTTTTTTTTCTAGAGAAGAATCAGGAAGACAGTAAAAATTAGGTCATAGGAAAGCTATCACCATTCTGGCACATCCTCACGAGTGGTCACCATTACACATTACAGCATTAGAGAAATGCACAGATGTTAGTGCACACTATTAAGTGTGGAAAAACTGGGTAAAAAACACTCAACACAAACTCATTTCTGTTAAAAATGTGTGCATGTGTAAATGCATCCAGAGGCTCTACAGCAATGACTCACAAATCCCAAAACCAGCTACAACTGTTTCTCTTCAATTTTCTGACATTGTCTAATGCAGGGGTGGGTGGGGACCTGCGGCCTTAAGACTACCTGTGGCCTTCCAGGTGCTTAAATGCAGCCTTTTGACTAAATCCAGTTTTCACAGAACCGATCCTTGTATTTTTATGAATACATTTTATCTTACTTTAATTTAAAAATGAACATATTTAAAATATCAAAGAATAAAAGAAGTTTCCATGAAATAATCCTCCCAGATCGAGCAGCACCATTAGAACATTAGTGAGCCACCAGGGCTAACTGGACGGCTGCTATGCTCAGGATTTAGTTCTAACTTCCCCCACCTGACTGGCGCCACTACCGCATGAGGCTGGTTGCCGAGAGTTTACAGGGGGTGAGTAGGCCAGTCTGTTTTCAGCTTTTGACAATGGTGCACTGTGTTTCTGTTTGAAGTGGAATTTGTGAGTCGTTTCCACAGCAACAGTATTTTTTAATTCTGTCTGGTTAACAGCCCATCATGTCAAAGATAAACAAGACAATGCTGCAGGAAGAAAACGGATTTTTAAATGAGGATTGGGAATTGCAATATTATCTCATTTCTCCTAAGATAAAATGTTTTGCTTGCTTTGTGATACGGCAATATCAACATTAAAGAAATCCAATGCTCATCAGTATTATAATACTCACAAAGATCACAAATACTTTAAATTAGAAATAGAGGTGTGAATGGTTGTTTTGTAGAAATTAAAAGATGAAAAGCAAAAGGAGAGACAATTGTTTCAAGCAGCAGTTAAGACCTGGAAATAATGCCACTGAGGCAACTTATAAAGTAGCTTATATACTAGAGGAAAAAAGGGAAGCCAGTTAGCGATATAGAAACTGTGCAGAATGCATTGCTGACGTTGTAAGATGCTTAGTCCCTGATAATGTTTCAAAGTATAAAAAACAGCTTTTTTTTCAAGGAGAACCACAACTGATCAGTACCATGAAATAGCCTTGAACTTAATAGAACAACTTCATGCAATACTTCAGAAGGAAAATAAATATTCAGTTGCTTTGGATGAATCAACTGATACTACTGACTTGGTTCAGGTTCTGTACTTCATTCAGGTTATAACAGAAGATTTCTTTACTAAGAAGAATTATTCACTTTGGGTACTGTTGCAAATAGAACAGAGGAAATAGGTTATCATCAACAACTTCTGAAATAAATGTCATGAAGCTGGACTGAATTGGTAAATCCAGTGACTGTAGGCACAGACAGTGCACCTTCCATGACAGGAAAACAAGAAGGGTTTATTGCACAGATAACAAAACTATTAACTGCAAATTAATAGAGCTTTTGTGGAAATAAGTATGGGGACCCCTCAAAAAACTAAAAATTGGACCTTCCATTTGATCGTGCAATCCCATTACTAGGTTTCTACTCAAAAGAATAAAAGTCATTTTGCCACAAGGACTTGCACTGGAATGCTTATAGCAGGTCAATTCATAATTACAAAGATGTGGAAATAACCCAAATGCCCTTGAACACATGAAGTGCATGAAACTGTGGCATATGTATGCATGGGATACTATTCAGCCATAAAACGTGGAGATTTTGTATATTGTTAGCAGTCTGGATTGCTTTGGAGAACACTCTCCCAGGTATCACAGGAATGGAAAAGCAAGCATCACACGTGCCCAATACTAAATTGAAACTAGCAGATTAACAACTATGTGGTCACTTGACAGGAAAACCCAGTTACATTCAAGAAAGGAGGGGAGGGGATTTGGTAAGTTCCCACCCAAAGGGAACAGTTCATGGGTACATGGCACACTTCCCGGTTAAGGAAACAACTACAGCTCAGATTTTACCTTACAAATAAATGCAAAAAATGTAACTTAATCATGTGTTTCTTCATAGGAATCTGAAATTTTAAAAAAGTATTAACAGACTCAGATGTTCTCATTCATTTTCATTGTGTCTTGCATCAGCAAAATCTCTGTGCTAAAGCTACTACTTTAGCTGACACTTTGTAATAAGTTATAAGTATTGTTAATTATATTTGTGCAAATGCAACACAGCTTCACCAGTTTTGTAACATGCTAAAGTTGAAGCACAGGTGTTCAGAGTGGATTTGCCATATCCATGAGGACAGGTGATAGCAAAAATTTTAGCTTTGCAAGAACAGAATTAGCAGTGTTATTTATTTATTTTGAGACAGTGTCTTACTTTGTCACCCTGGTAGAGTGCTGTGGTATTGCAGCTCACAGCAACCTCAAAATTTTGGCCTCAGCCAGTTCTCTTGCCTCAGCCTCCTGAGTGGCTGGGACTACAAGTGCCCACCACAATGCCTGGCTAGTTTTTAGAAACAGGATCCTGCTCTTGCTCAGGCTGGTCTCAATCTCCTGAGCTCAGGTGATACACTGGCCTTGGCGTCCCAAAGTGCTAGGATTACAGACAGGAGCCACCACACCCAGCCAGCAATGTGAACTATTGAAAGAAGATTTCAGTAGGAATGCAGCATTTCTGTGTGATATGTCAAATCAAAATGACTCAAACATTTCTTGCAAGGCAAACTTAAGTCCATATAGGCTATGTGGCAAAAAATCCAAGCATTTTGAAAACTACCATTTTTTTTTTTAATTCTTCTTCAAAAGAAAATTTTAGATGAACATGTTTACCTAGTTAGCAAAGGTCATGAGCAGGATGATATTTATGAATCATTTAAAGAACATACATCTGTTATAGACTTACTAATTGGAGAATACAATGAAAGGTTCACTGACTTTGAGAATCCAGACACCACACTCAAATTAGCATTTCAGCCTCACCTGGTTGATATCCCTAAGGCGCCTAAAGAACTACAGATGGAAGTGACTGAGCTCTCAGCAGATGAGATTTTCTTTCTTTTTCTTTGAGACAGAGTCTCTCACTATGTCACCCTCGGTAGAGTGCCGGGGCCTCACAGCTCACAGCAACCTCTAACTCTTGGGCTTAAGCGATTCTCTTGCCTCAGCCTCCCGAGTAGCTGGGACTACAGGTGCCCACCACAATGCCCAGCTATATTTTTTTTGCTGTAGTTGTCATTATTGTTTGGCTAGCCCAGGTCGGGTTCGAACCCACCAGCCTCGGTGTATGTAACTGGTGCCTTAACCACTGAGCTATGGGCGCTGAGCCAGTAGATGAGATTTTAAAGTCATTGTATGATGCTAAGAAAGATCCAATTGAAATATAGACAAATGCAGTAGAATGCCCATACCTTTGGCAGCATGAGAAAACGCTTTCTTGCTTTCCAACTAATCATTGTGGTAAATCTACACTCTCTTACCTAACCCAAATCAAGGTGCCCAGAAGGCCGCAGATGACTGATACCCCTCCAGAGGATCAACTGAAACTGTGGACCTCTATGCTGCAACTGTACATTCAAATGCTTTCCAATAAAAGCAGACACACAAAGTCATTAACAAGTTAGTTAACTTTAAAATTAACAAATAAATTTTTACTAAGTAATATAGACTATCAAGTATACCTAATTGGAATTTCTGGACATGGCTATGGCTAAATTAATGTGGCTTTCCAACATGAAAATGTTCCCCGCCCCTGTTCTAATGAGTACGTATTGCATTCGTAATATTAAACATTTTTTCAGTTTTCATTTAACAAGGGTTTCTTTGGATGGATGCACGCCTGGGTTCAGAGGACCAACACGCCTGGGGGTTTATGAGAATGTGTCACCGGCTAGGTCACTGATGCCACAAGGGGATGGACGGATGCAGGAAGAAAGCAGCGTGGTGGAATGCTACTGGCTAGAATGTCTGCAGTATATTTTTTATGCCCACATAATATCACTTGGAATTGTTCATGGATGTTAAAGGAGAATCCAGGGGTTGCATTCACAGTGACACCTCTTCCCACTGCTTTATTAAAGAGCAATATTAGGAAATGGTTAATAAGATTTTATCTGAAATGAGGTGACCATTGCCCATTTACATACTATCCCTTAAACTAGTTCACAAGCATGGAGTTAAGTCTTACAGATGCCATACTGAGAAAGTCAAGTCTTTGGACACTGTGGTTTATGTGGTTGAAAATACTCTTCGGTACTACAAGCTTTTGGGACAGAAAATCTCTTAGACTACTAGACCATTATGTGTCCTCCACTGTGCCAGGTTATAATGGCCACATGGCTCCCCAAGTGGGATCTTCAAGAATAAATGACCATGAGGCACACAAAAAATGAAGTGTGCTCACGCTAATAAAGCACCAAAGTGGGGAGGGACTCGGGCTTTTGGAGTGGCTCCCCTCAAAAGACAAAGCACTTCTAAGTTCAAAGGAAAGTTGTATACTTGCTGGATATGTTTAGATTGCCAGAATGTTCAATGGAATCACATAAGGCTGTCACTATAAAAATGAAAGCAAGCCCCGACCTTGGCATGATATTTTGCAATAAACAATAGTCTACAGAATAAAAGTTGAAAGCCCTGTCTGCGGAGCTCACGCCCAGTTCCCATTCACAGTCCAGTCCCACTCACACCACAACCCTCGGCCTCGCCGAAGGACCCAGCTCTCAATGCCACTCTGCCTTTGGCTCATTACCAAGGTTCTTGCTGTTGCCTGAGATCAATAGAACTGCTATGTATCTGTATAAATCTGAGCACCAGATTCATTCTCATCAAGCTTACTCCGTCTTTCCTTTCAGCTGAGAAGCAGAATTGAAAAATATTTCAGGGACTATTTGAAACAGGAGGATTAAATTCTGTCTTCTGTGTATCACGGATAAAAGTGCCAAGTGGGCCACCAGTGACCTTTCAGTACCTGTGCCAGGAGGGACAAGATCACAGGTGCAGGCTCTGAGCACATGGCGGATCTGCTGGCCCAGCCACTTGGTGCTTCCAGTGCCTGTGGCCCTTGACGGGAGGTGGACGGGAGGTGGACAGGAGACATTAGCACCTGGTGCAGGTCGAGGCAGGGGCTGGGGCAGGCAGGGGCAGGGACCCCAAGAGGGACTGTGAGTGTGTCTCAGTTGGGGGACACTGTGCCCCAGGAGGTAGCTGGGAGCGCAGTGGCTGCTGCCACCCCAACCCTGCTCTGACCCTGGCCCAGTTCATTCTCAGTCTCATAAAGCCCTGGCTATGAGCAGCTGGTTCAGCCTTTCCCGGGGATCAAGCATAGTGGGCTGCCTGTTTGAGCTTTTCAGCCTGCACAGCCAAGTTCATGGCCACCTGACACCCTGCTCTGGGCTGACACTCCGAGGAGCCCTGGGTTCCAGAGGAGAAGAGAGAGCTGTGTCCTCCCCTCTGGCTCTGCCGGGCCACGTGGCTGCTATGAAGTGCCCTGTAAGGGACGGCATGGAGGGGATCGGGTGGGTGACCGTGAGGACACACAGCACGTATTCTTGTGAGAGTGGCATGTAAAGGGTCTCGATGGCAGCAGCATCAAGCATGAACAAAATGCCTCATCCTCAGAATGATGTGAGATTCCTTAAAATAAAACAAAGCAACTTATGTACACATCGGAAAAGCAGGCAGGTGCATGGGCAGTCTGACAATGATTATGAATTCTGGGAACTGTGGCCTACGAGGGAGGTTCCACCCGGGAGCGGTGTCCCTCCTGCTGGGAGGAGGCAGTGCGTCTGTAGCACCTCCCTTCCCTGACGTGGTTGTGCAGATCAGTGGGTTAATCCTGGGAGCCACGACACAAACCATCACAGAGTGTCCAGCACACTTGTAAGCTCCGGTTTCACCGGAGACAAGATTTATCACCTCGGTTTTGTTGCTGAGACCCCAGAGACCCTGGGCCAGAGTCTGGGTACCATGGCGACAGACACGCCTGAAGAGACGAATACAGTGGCTGCTTGTACTCACTCACTCATTCATTCATTCACTCATTCAATCAGCACATGCTTATCAGGAATCATCTATTTACCTGTCCCTGTGACTGGTGCTGGAGACGGAAAGGTGACAAAGACAATCCCTGCCTGCTCTCAGCCAGCTCCCTGACTACTGGATGGACTCTCTCAGGGTCCAGCTTCATTCTGGCATTCCTGTAGGCTCCTTTGGCAACTATATCCCCTTTCCAAACCCTCCTCAGACCAGGAGGCCAGGTATGGCGGAGTCCGAGGGGAGCAGGGCCGGTGCTGGGGCTGTGTACACCTCTCAGTTTATTTGCAAAAACTGCAGGGTCTCCTGGACAGTGACCCAGCATGTGGTCTGGAGGGTCCATTCCATTCCCTGCCCCACTGCCAAGACCCTGCCTTCCTCCTCTGCCCTGTCTCCAGCTGAGTCTCCTTACATCAGAAGAAAGGCAAGATTCGCATATATGTATCATAGAAAATGGAGTGGAAGTCTTAGCAATCCAGCAGCACATCAGCAGAGGTAATGGAATAAATTACTGCAGTCCCGGGGATCTGGCCAGTCAGGACGGACTGTAAGGCAGGAACACCGAGGCAAGGACGGCAGAGAGCGCTGGGAAGAAGCAGGCTTGGGTGGGGCAGGAGAGGTGGACGCCTGCACTAGGATGGCCATGCTGGGGCCCAGGCCAGTGGAGGCCTGGCCAGACACCAAGGGCAGGGCTTTCTGTTTACAGGTGTCCATATTGGTCAAGCGGAGGAGGGAGACATGTGGTCATTCCTGGGGATAAGGATAATGTCAGACAAGTGATGCGACAAATCTCCCCAGCTCTGAAGAAGTTAATTCAAAATGTAACTTTTAATTAAAAAGAAAACCTCCCTGAGAGGAGAGGGAGCCTTTGTAGCATGAAGTCAGGCAGGGAGAGTGGCCTCCTTCTTCGCTCTGCCACCTGGAGAAAGGGGAGGGAAGGGGGCTGAGGGCCGACAAGCCCCACTCCTACAGTACTTCTCCCGGGCAGAGGAGAGAGGGCAGCCAGGGCAGGTGCGGGGCAAACCTAATTCTGACTTCCCTTCTTCTTTGCTGCAAATGGCTCCCTGGAGCACGAACTGCAATTTGCTTCTAAACACAGTGGAAACGGTAGAAACCCCACTAAGTTCTGGGTCTCTGCATTCAGCAAAAGGGGTTCCTTCCAGCACTCCCTCCCTAGATATCAGAGCAGCAGCCTTCAGAGGCTGGGGCAGCCCAGCCAGAGGGCCACGGCTCCTGCTGGTCCCTGCCATCTTGGGCGTCTGCCATGGGTCCTGAGTTTGTTCCCAGATTTTGTTTCCATCCATCCAGGACACATGAGCAGGTCCCAGTCCCTGGTCGCCAGTCACAGCTTCTGTCCCACCATCCCCAAATACAAAAATGCTGCCCTGAACTGCTCCCCAAAGTCTTCTTCCAAGCAAATAGAGGAGTGTTAAAATCTTATTTAAAGGATGAGTCATAGAATTGCTTATTGACTTCTGACCTTTTGGCTAAGACCATTTTACGAAGTAGAAAAAGTCAGGTAACCGGGCCTCCTGTCCCACTGTGGTCTCCTCCCGCCTCGCTGTGAAAGCCCATGGTTGTAGCTGAGTTAGGGAATCTTCTCCCGCAAGACTCCAGACACAGAAGGCATGAAAGGCAAATTACCCTCCTCCACCGAGGACGGTCTTTGGGAGCCCTGCGCCCGCCGGGGAGTCTTTAGTTGCCAAAGACTATATTACACACGGGCTGTAAATTAATGGGTTTCTGTTTTAAATACCAACTCTCTTATCATTCACAGGAAATTAAACCCATTTTGAAAAGGAGCGAGCATGTGAGGCATTTACTTTCAGCTGCTCTAAGGGAAGGGATGGAGCCTGACGTTCTGCCCAGCGATGGGAGCTGCTCTGTCACCATGTCACCGGTGCCTTACGCTGCACTCAGGGAAACGCCACCTGATGCCAAGGAGAAGCCTCAGTGCCACTGCAGGGCAAGGGAGGCACAGAGAGGCCTGGGAAGAGCATGGCCAATTCACCAAAATAACGCCCGAAACGGACACCATGAGGTGGCCCCCACGTAGGTCGGACCTGCTGCATACCAGAGAGATCCCACCGCGCCTCCCAGTGCCACTCACACAGTGGGCCTCTTCGTTTGCGTCTTAAACTCATTTTCTACACGGCAAGAATTGAGATTGTGGATTACAAACCTTGCAGGTATATAGGTACGGCTGGACTCTGCAAATGGTGCGCCAGAGGGAAGGCCTGGCGAGCCCCTCCCAGGGGTAGCTCTCTCTCTGACCTTCTCCTGCAAGCCTAGCTGTGGAAACTAGAATCCCTTTTCTCCAAGGGAGGCACAGAAAGCAGAATCTTTTCCCCCACGTCAGCCATAAAACCTAAAAATATTATCTCAACTTTTCCCCGCCTTTCTGTGGCCATAAAGAAATGACCTGACGTACTATGTTCGATTGTGGGCAGAAGACCCCCTCATTCCAGGGTGGCCCCTTCCCCCAGGAGGGCCAAGAAGAACCTGGAGGAACCTGCCCCCTGCCCCCTCACCCTGTGGCATCCGCGCACACTCTTTGTCCCACCGTGTTGCTGCGCGGCTGTCTATACTTGGTTGAACTTCAGCATAAAAACGGCCAGGTCTCCCTGCAGCTTTGCATCTTCCCCCCAAAGGCACCTGTTACGTCAAACTAAGAAAGAGAGAGTCTGCATGCCTTTTTTCCTAATCTGGCTGCTGTGAGCTGATTTTCAGCCAACCTTCAGAGGGCAAAGGGGAAGTTTTCCTTTTCACATCGGTAAAAGATTTCACTTAGGTTCAAACCGAGGTTTGAAAGACTCGATGACAATAAACAATAATGACCCCACTAACATGGACCGAGCAGTGACTGAGCGGTAAGACTGCTGAACCCTCTGGACTCCGCTGATCCTCAGACACCCTACAGTGCTGTGACTCGCTCCATCCGCAGAAGGGAAACAAACTCAGAACCTTGGAGGTGTTCAAGCTCTTCTCTCACACCTCTCACTTAATTCTCCAGAGACGCTGCTCCCCTCGGCTCTCAGCTATGGTCATTTCTCGGCCCAGTTGCTGCAAGAATCCCCTGGTGCTCTAGAGTCAGCCCGGCCTAGCCCCCGGACTAGAGCAGGATTTTCTTTTCTTTTCTTTTTTTTTTTTTTTAAGAGAAAAACATAACAAATTTTATTTATCAAAATTTTAACATGACATGGGATACTACAGAAATGAAAACCCAGATGCAGGGAAAACTGTATTTGGAGGTCAATGAAGAATGACAGTTACGTAGAAATACGATTGGACAACAGGTTGATTTAATGACAACATACTGGGGGAAACTCAGCAAGGCTTTTTGGTTCAAATTTTTCTTGGCCTTTGTACAGCAGTCCTTCTCCCCAGGGGTGGAGCAGAATCTCTCCGGAATGAAAGTCTTATGATCGACTGTTAGATGAGGTAGCTCAGAGGATTCGCTTATGACCATGGTGCACATAGACAGGCAGGGTAAGGTCAGACGGACCTTGTTTCTGCAGCTTTCTCAAGCTTCAAAATGCCATAAAGTTATTATGCTTTAAGCCCCAAATCTTTGAAATATGATGCCACCCCATGTACAGTGGGGAACACATCATATACTCCTCCTGCATCCCGTGGCTGAGACAAATGCAGCCTGAATTAGAGATCGCATGGGTGTCGGCCTCATGCAGCACCCAGTCATAGGTATCCAGAAAGACAAAAAGTCTCTGTGGCAGGGACACTGAGGGCTCTTTCTTGCTGAGCCCCAGGGCCAAGTGCAATCGGTGGCACATGGCAGGCAGCCTGCTGTCATTGACTGAACAGACGAATCCAATTAACTGGTGGTGAGAAAGAACAATCAAGACCTGAAGACAAGAACACAGGTTTGTAGACTCTCAAAACCACATGGGGTGGGGACTGAGCCGCCAAAGAGAAAGAGGAACCTTGGGAGAAGAAATGTATGAAAGCTGCCCAGGGAACATGAAGGAAGGTCTTGTCTGCAATGATCCTGGCTTGTCTGAAGACCCAAGAAGTGGGAAATAATCTCAATTGCCTGGATGGTTGGTGTTTAAAGGAGAAATCAAATCAGGTGTTATCATTTCCCACCTAGAGACATAAACAGGGAGAATGGATTTGCTCATCTGTGATCAGCTCCAGGATATACACAAAGGGGAGGGCACCGTACCCCCTGCCCCACTGTGGGGGTGCTTGACTTCTCTCCTCTTCTGTTTTCCCCTCAGGCCCCAGGACAGATGTGTGGTGTGATGGAGGAAGCAAGAGGCTCAGCTTCACCTTCCTGAGACTCACTTTCCTTACCTGTAAAATGGGTATAACAATAAAACTCCTATAAGAGGGCCTCTGTAAAGAATAAATGTTACATGTTCCACACACCGTAGAGAGCACAGCAGCTGTTCTGGAGCATCCCTCAACAAAGGAGGATGTGAGGTTTATGAGTCCAGGCCCAGGTGTGCCCTTGGAAATGTCCCCTCGCCTTTCTATCTTCACTTTCCCCTTCTGAGAAAAAGAAAAGATGGGGATGAAGCAGATCTAGATGCAAAACTCTCTGAGTCATTTCAATACATTCGTTTTCATGGACTGATAAGGACAAATAAGTCTTTTTGTGATTATTCACATCTTAGAATATTTCCGACAGTCAAAGCTCCAGGATGACTGAAGAGAAATTATTGTTTTCAAAATTGGAGAAAAGGAAGGAAGATAGGAAAGGGGAAAAGAAAGTAGAAAAGAGGAAGAGGGAAAAAAGAGGAAGAGTAAACTCCAGTAGAGCAGAATTTTCAAAAGCTGTCACTTCTGCTCACACTGCCCCTTTCACTGGAGCGAGGGCCAGGCATCCCCCCGCCCTTTCTGCTTCATTGCCTCCTACAGACACCTTGCTCTTCTGCTTGTACCAAAACATGCCAAGGGCTTTTGTCCCGCTGTCTGTCCCTTGAATCTCCACAGTGCCCACGCAGCTACCTCCCTGGCCCTGTCTCTGCCTAGATCGCACCTTCTTGTTGAACCTCACTCTGATCTGCCCTCCCATTCTCCAGGCACTGTGGGGCCCACTTTAACACAGTCTGCCAAGTCCTTCCCTCAGTGACTGCCCTGCTCTGACACAAGCCTGGGCAATCAACTTTACTCTGGCATTTTTGGGGGACACAGTCACACCCTTTCATTTGAGTGCTATCTGTGGTCACTTTCATGTGACAACTCGTGGCCCTCAAAGTCTAAAAACATCCACTCCCTGCTCTTTACAGAAAAGTCTGCTGACCCCTCCTCTGACATCCTGGACAATTTCATTACTAATTGGGCTTGTTTCTCTTGGTTTGTGTCCCTTGGTAGGAGGTATGCACCTGAGGGCAGGGTCTCGGTCTCCTTTGATCACTGCTGTGTTCCCCACCTGAGCAGAGCACCTGGCATGGAGCTGGCACGGAACACATTTGTTGAATAAATGTGAGAATGAGGCCCAGAGTTGCTAAACAGCTCCCCGAAGTCATGCTGGTGCTGGGCCTGGCCCTCCTGGTGTCCTCATTCAAATCCAGGCAGATCGTCATAGAATCAGAGGCCCATTCTAAATTAGTCCCCCTCCTGCCCATCCACTACTGCCTGTGTTAGCTCATGGCACTCGGATAGGAAGCAAGGCGCCCCCTGTCAGCTCTCAGTCCCATTAACATAGGCAAGAAAGAACGACCCGTGTTTCTGACCACGAGACAAATTACTTCCAAGTCAGGCCGAGAGACTGTGAGCTCCTCAGTATCTGACTGGCTAAAGTCAAGGGTTCACATGGTCTGGCTGAGGGTTTGGACCAATTTTTATGTCCTGTCTACCCTGATGGGTGTACACTGTCAGCATAGCCATCACTCATCTCTCCTGGGGTGGGGCCTGGCTTTTTTGACAACTCCCTAATTCAATGTCCAGCAGTGTGGAAAGCACAGGACAGAAGCTTTGCAGAGAGGTAGTGACACGAGATCTGGCCTTGGAAACCATCTCTGTGGGAATGTAGCTCAAGCTTGGGATGAGGGACTGAGGAAGAGAAGGATGGGAGACTGATAAAAGTACTCTTGGGTGGTGCAGGAAGAAGGGTTGTGTGGGTTACACTTGCTCAAGCCCATCCCTCACTGGTCCTCCAGACCTGCTCCAGAGCCAGGAGAGACCTTGCCTTTGGGTCTGAAGTTTCAAGGGCAACTGATTTCTGATGGCCTATAGAAGGCTTCTATGCTGTTTCATGACATAGATCATATGCCATTGCTTTAATCTCTGACTTAAAGTGTGCAAGTGACCTTACTCCCAACTCTGAGAATGGGACTTGTGTCCTCAAAGGAAAGAAACGGGCATTTGCTACTTATCAGGCTCAGGGATGGGGGTTACACGTCTGTTGTTTCCTGTAATCGTCACAACCACCTGGCACGTCGCACACTTTGACAAATGAGAAAAGAGGTTAAATAACTTCCACAACATGTGGAAGTTATAACCTCAGGTTTTAACCTCTAGACCCAGTGAACCAAACTGGATGAAAGTACCAGATTTTTATCAACGATATCTAATAATCAATAATTTCCCCAATACAAGGCCCTAGGCAAGGCTGGGCTGGGAGAATGCAGACAGATCTCCTACTTTCCAGGACCCAGTCAGTGGCCTGCCTGGCAGCTGGGGGCTGCCTCAGCCCTCCCTCCTGGGATTAGAGCCCAGGCAGGCGGATTCCAGGGGCACCCATCATCGTGTCAAAGGATGATGGTCTCGTGTGGCCAGCCAAGTCACTATCTGTCTAGACATGCTTATTTTCACTAAAGCTTTCAGGATGGGCTGTTTGCCGTGCCAATCATGCCATCTTCAAAAGGTGTTGCTGCATATCAATAAAAAATATTTAACCAAGTTACAGAACAGGGAAATTTACTTTGGAAATATTAATATATAAAGAGTTAGACAAATACCGTATTTGGAACAGTCTCTGCCAATCTGTTTAATCAATGCGGAGAAGAAAAACAGGTGATTCAAGCCAAACATTCTTACTTGGCACTTGAACTGCTTCTCTTGGAGCTGCTCTGACAAGCCTATTTTTACGGAGAAAAATAATCCCAACAATTTTAGAGGAGAAAAGAGCAACCTTCATTTCAAAAACTGAATTTGTCTATATTCATGTTTATGCCTCGATATGTTTTGGTTTTTCTGTTTAATTCCAGCGTTGGCTCCTTGCTCCCTGAAATCAAGCTTTCGGCATTACGTTGGGGATGATACGCAGCAAAATGAGCCGAGTGAATAAGTAGGATCACCTCGACCAGTAGGTGTCACTGTTCATTTGTCATAAACCAGGCCCCACAGTCAAGGCAATTACTCCAGCTAAAATAACAAGCATGTTTTCTGGAAATAAAATAACCAGTAAGTTCTGGGAAAAGATTATTTTCTTTCGCAGGTATCTCCAAATCAAAGCTGAAGTGTGAACAATAATTCACTCTTTCTATGGCCTCCCACATAGTATCTGCTTCTAGAACTTTAGCATTGCTGTAAGAATTCCTCCTAAAACATGTGTGTGCTCGGAACTCACTGCCTGACCCGTAAACATTTGGTGCTTGGTTTTGCTTGTAAAGTGCACTGGCGTTTTCAGACAAAGGCAGTGGAGTTCTCTAGTGTTCCAGCATAAATTGTGAAATAGCGTCTGCTGTTGCCGACACAGAGACTTCATCATCTATTATGGATACTTAGAAATGTAGTGTTAAAGCAGGTCTCTGAAACTACATTAAATGCAAACATTCCATTTACATCAAGGACATAGAATTAGTGATGTGGGAATAAACATACGTGACTGCTACCATTCACTGAATATCACGTCCAGAAAACAATGGCGCTCCTCCATCCAGCCAACGACAGACGCCACGTCCACTCCACCTGCTTCACGGCCTCTCACTCGGCCTCCCTCTCAAAGGCTCATTTTCACACTGGACTGGAGGATGCTGACCTCAGGTTCGAGGTCGAGAGTACCACACAGGGGCCTTTCCTCTGGCCTTTGTAAGGAAAAGAGGTTGATTCTGTTTGTGTTGAATCAAATTTGACGACTCCTCGTGTGAGTCCTAGTGGCTCCAAGCAGCTCCCTTCCCCTCTCTGAAGTTCAATTCACTCCACCTGCTTGTAGGATTGCTGAGGAGATTAGAAGGAACGTATTTAAGGAAGTTCCTTAAATCCAGGCACAGTGCCTGGCACACAAAAGATACTTGATAAATGTTAAGAACTTGATTTTTTTTTTTTTTGCAGTTTTTGGCTGGGGCTGGGTTTGAACCCGCCACCTTCAGCGTATGGGGCCGGCGCCCTACTCCTTTGAGCCACAGGTGCCACCCAAGAACTTGATTTTTAAAATCAATTAATAATAATGTGTGTACAGTGAAGTATCCTTTCACCAGCATGTCATAAGAGGTCAGTTTTCAAAGGTGGGAAGCTTGGGAGCGCCTCGGTTTATATGTTTAAAGTGGCAATAGACTAACTACAAATGCCAATTGTTGGTGCCAACCAAGGCCCAAAGGCTTTGACATGACGAGCAGTTTAACTTTTAAAGGTTAATATTCTGAATTCACAAATGACGAAACCAGGATGCAGAGAGATTAAGTTACGTCTCCAGGCTAACATATTTGGAGAAAGAATTCAAACCTAGATTTGCTGGGCTTTATGTTTTGCCCATTTGCTATACTAGGTAATGAGCTATAATATTTGTGACTTTTCCCGCAACTGCATAGTTTGCTCTCTGAGATTCCTATTTCTTGGTAACTTTAATTTTGTACCTGAGTCATTAAAGACAGGGTAGACAAAAGGACAGCAATTAAATATAGAAAGGAAGGGTTCTCCTTTTCCTTATGTCTCTGGGTAGCAATGTGAGAAAACTCATCTGTGGAACTCATCTGGGTGAGCCTTTGCCCCCAGACAACTCCAGGGTCCCCATGCCCCACCACCAGGAAGAGACAGGTAGCGGGTACTTACTGCTATTTTGAATCAATAGTTAAGTTGTGCACTTAAGTATTAAACACGCGGAATTACCAACATAGAAGCGAATTCTCAGGCTAATTTGAAAAGCATAATCGGTGCTTTCTAAACAATTGACAAGTAGATGTAGATTTTCCATCCAAAAGTTGTAGAAAAGTAGTCAGAAGGGAGTTGAGTCTTAGCAGTTACGCCTGGAGTTTAACTACTTTCTGGGTCGTAACCAATGCCCTGAGCCCATGCAGAAATTGCATTAGGTCCTCATTAAAAGTTAAGCAGGATCACCGTGAGGCTGGTTAGAGAGTGTGCTGTAACTTCCACAGGTGACATTCCTTTTCCCATGCCTGCAGTACCATCAGAAAGGAACTTAGGGGACCCTGAGTGAGACAGAAGACATTTACCTCCCGAGGCCGTTTCTTATCCAGGTTGTTTCATACTGTTTTAAAGAGACGAATTTAGACATGAAGGGAGAAATTAAGGATTGCATACAGTTAACATAAGAAGAACTCAGGTGACGCGTCCGCCAACAAGTCACATAAAGAGTTCAAAATTGTAAAAAATAATGAGTTAAAATTTTCAAATACATTTTGCAATTATAAATTATCTGGTTTATTCTGGCTTCAGAACAGTCAGAGATTTAACATCAGTAGTGTTAAAGAACTTCTTATTATTATTCGTAGGCAAAACAGTCAATTTGATAATCTAGGGTGGCCATAAAGTTCGTACACAATTTAAATAGTTGTAATTGCACATGAACTTTATGGCCACCCTGCCAAAGAAGCTTAGAATTTGGTAAATTTTAGATGAAAAGAATTTTGATAGAAAATTCTTTTGGAGTTCCTAGAGAGAATTTCTGAGAATCAGAGTTTCTACCACTATAGAAACATAATCCAGAGAAGGAAAGTATTTTCAGATTTCACCCCAAGAAATCAGTTGAGCAAACTGGTGTAAGATCCCCATAAAAATTATTAACCATCGATTCTAACTTAGTTCTCCAGTTGAAAAAAAAAAAAAAACAAAAAACAAAAATCCACCACCACCACCCAAAGTAACCCACAGAGAAAACAAAAATAAAATCTTAAGAAAAGTAACTTTACACCATTTCTTCTCTTTCTTTAGCTTGTATCCATGTTCTCATTCAGAAGCTTTCTCTTTATGGTCCATTTTCATATTTCTTTTTACCCTCCTTTTCTTTATACTGAAAGAATTATGAAAAAGGAAGAAATTTCAAAAAGAAAAGGAGGTAAAAAGAGAAAGAAAGGGAGGAGAAAGAGATAAGAAGGAGAAATGGCCCAGAAGCAAATAGCTTATATTTTTAAAGCTCCTTCTTCTAGGCTGGAGATTTCCCAACGAGAAATCACATGCTGGCCTTGCATTCCAGACACCAGGAGATAGAGAGGACGATCGGCCAGCGACCAGGGTGCCAATGACAGCCCTTTTCTAGTGTAGCAGACATCAGCAGCCACATCACTCATAGCATGGGGACCAAAATATGAGACAGAATGGGCATGCGTTCAGACATTTTCTTTGCGGCTTTTGGAGAGCCTTTCTATTTCCTATGAGTCCAGTCACAGCTCAGCATTGTATCACATGAGAAAGGCCCCGGCAAGGGGAAGGCCTTGCGACATTAATGGGTGTGTGTAGCAGTCTCAGAACGAACGAGACAGGCCAGGGGGCCTGGGGAAATGAGCACCTGTGATGCACGGTATCCTCACGTGGGTCTGGTTTGAGGTCTTCATCTGAGAAAATGAAGCCCCCAAATGAACAGCAGGGCATGAGAGTAGTAGTAGTAGTTGGAAGGTTACCACGCTCCCTCGTGCTTTCTACTGTGCACAGAGGGTCTGCATGCAAATGGGTAAGAGCTGATGTGTGTTGTTGTGCAAATAACACGGGGGGAGTTCTGTGATTCTGTTACACATTGGGACCATCTGAATCTTATTTATGAACCTTGTGCACTCACCCATGCATGAAGAACACTTGTTTGAATGGGGGATTGTCTGCGTTTGTCAAACTCTGGAATGTGGATGATAAAGCGCATCTTAAAATTCCTTGATTTGGGACTAATGACGGGCAAACCACTTATAGATTCAGAACACTTGTCGATCCGAGCTGGGATTCATCCAATTTGCTGCTTCTCTGGAGACTCCTTAGAGCACTGTTAGCGACAGCAGGTTTCTTCCGCCCCCCACCGCCTGGTCGGTCTCTCCTCCCAGGCACGCTGTCCGTCCCCTCCAGGCTGCCTTGTTCTGTCATCCATCTCCAGCATTTGTCTGGCAGGAGGCGGGAACTCTGGCTTCATCACTGCCTGTGGATGGGCTAGAGAGGTCCCCAGTCAGTACCATTTTTACTAGTAGTCTTTCTAGCCTACAAACAAGCACACCCAGAGATGGTCAATGAGCAAGTAGGAGGCTGACGTCAGACTGGAGTGCAGCCTGCAATGTTAAAAGACAAATGGCGGCACATGAAAATATTCAAGAGTTTATCTGAGCAAACCACAGTCCTTGAACCAGGCAGCTCTGGACTGCACGGAGGGGAACGAGGGGGAGCTTTACAGGTGAACTCGGAAGGAAGGCAAATAATTCCCTCCAGTGTCAAGTTCCAGGCAAGGCCTTCGCTGGCTGTTTCAGATTGGCCTAGAAACACGGACACTGGGCACAGGGACAGCTCAGATAAGTGGCCTCCCTTTTAATTATTTCAATGGTAGGAACCACAAGGGCAGCTCTCACTGTCCTTAAGAGTGTAATCACAGCACGATGGCCACATTCTGGACCAAAAGGGGGAGTGGAGAAGAACGTGGAGAGGATTTCAACAAGACCGCTGAGAACAATCACAGTGTGTGAGGCCTGAAGGGTCTAGGAATGGATGCTGCTCATTCTGGAGCGGCTGGCAGGGCCGTGTAGATTCAGAGCGCTTGTCAGTCCAAGCTGGGATTCATCCAGTTTGCTGCTTTAGCACGTGCTGGCAGGACGGAACTCCTTCACATTCCCAGAGACAGCTGCCGAGATGGAGGAAGAGCTCCTTGTCTAAAGTGCTCTGAAAAGTTGGACTGTGTTATTGGGGGAGATAATGGGAGTTACTGTGTTCAGAAATACTTAGGAGCTAACCGAAGGCTTTCGGCAGGTGATGTCTAGAGGTGTGTTCTACTTCTGTGCATCTTTGTGGAGAAACCAACATTTACTGAGCACATACTGGGGTAGGCACAATTTTTTTCTCTCTCTCTCTCTCACACACACACACGCTTGCACATGGGAGGAAGGTGCATCTTAGACAGGTAAATATTACTGCTTTTACCCTGCTGACGTGGCAGAGCTAAAAGCCCGTAGGTTTGATTACAGAGCTCACCTGACGGGGCGGAGGGTGGACAGTGCCCTGACTCTTCACTGTGTGGCTCTGCCCTACGGCACAGCACAAAGGTGGCCTCTGAAGGCATCTCTGCATTCATTAAAATCCTGATAAGAAAGGCTACAGTACTCGGTAGGCCTCCTGCCCAGGGTCCTTTGTACAGTCGCCAATGACTTATTTCAGCAGCATTAGGAGAGCCAGCGTGGGACTGTGGTTCAGCCTGCGTCATAGGCTGGTCTCAACATGTGTCAGCTGACCTTGTCTTTTGAGATCAGCAGCCACATAGTCATTTCCGGTGCACCAGGCCAGGCCTAGCTCCCACGGCTGCTCCTCTGTCAAACCGGGACAAAGGTGCATCGTCACTCACAGGGGAAGCACCTTCCCACACAGTCACAGCTGCGCCTGCCTATGGGGCAAACTGCTCATAAAGAATTATCAGCAAATGATTTGCCCAAACACGCAGGATTCTGTGCCTTGGAACATACAGTAGGTGCATACTATAGATGAGCCCCATTCCAGATCATTGACCCCCCATAATCACCCATGGCCCCGGGAGTCAAGGTGTCCTAAACAGCGAAGCACAGAGGTCTGTCGTCCCATCTTCCTTCCAGAGACTGACACCTGATATCAGTTCCGAGAGTGAGCAGCAGTGACAGCCGCGTATCCCTAAGTTGGGTATCAAGCAGGAGGAGTTGACAAAAAGGAGTGACAGCTGCCCAGGCAGTCACTGGCATGTGTGAGGACAAAGTTGTAGGAGGATAAAAATAATATGAGATGGGGGGTTAAAAATGAAACAAAGCAAAAAGAGAAAGGGGGTGAAGGAGATTAGCAAAAAGGAAGAGAGGAAATGAGCTGCCCTTGTTCCCCTGAGCTCTGGCGTCATCGCGCCCGAGTGCCTTGTCACCAGCCCCGTATTAGCGCTGTCTGTGAATGGGCTCGCTCAGCCCTCAGCGTAACCCCAAGTGGTGGGTCCCATTACCACCCACAGTTTTTAAATGAGGAAAGTGAAGCAGAAGTTGGATGGTTTACTCAAGGCCCCCAGCTTGTAAAACAGACAGTTGGAATTGGGCTGACCCAAGGATTTCTTTTTTAATTTCTCCCAGTTATTGAAAATTCTCTAGATTTATGAGGCAATTTCCTAGGTCTATTTCTTGTCTGGATTGTTAATAATTAGCAATAACTACATGAAATCTGACATATGAAAAAGAAACACAATCACAGGAGACTTTGAGACGTGAATATAGGATGTATATTTCCTAAGGATAAAGTTGCTGAGCTTCCACTATTTTCTACATATAGGGCCTTGCTGCGATTGGAGGCCTTCAAATAAACAAAGCATCCCGTGATAGCTGCATTAACAAGGGTCACAGGAGAGTAGCCCACCGGGCTGTGGACGAACCCCCTTTCCACTCACAGTTTCCAACATGCACACACTGGTCTGACGGTTCGTGTCGGCTCCTCTGACACACTACGCAGATCACTTACGCCTAGGCACAATTTCAGACTAAATTAGCTCTTGTCGATATGCCTGTAGGCAGAGGTTTCCACCACTGGAGGGAAGTTCTGGCATTGGTGATGGGCTTGGAGGGTCCCAATAGAGGCGACCCCTCTGTCATCACAGAAGGGGTCTCCACAGAGCTGGGCATGTGGACACAGCCTCTGCTGTCTGCACATCCTGGCACTGGAGGTCAGGAACACTTCCTCAAAGCCACACAGCTCCCCCCAGGGTCACAGAGGGGAGGCCTTCCTCCTACTCATTCTCCGAACGACACGCATTAAGAATCGGCTTAAGAAAACCCAACCCTTTCTCAAAAGACTGGCATCTCCCCTCCGTAGAGTGCTGCCTTCATGGCCCCTGGTGTGGAGCAGGGTGACAGACATGTCAGATTCATGCTGTGAGTGGTAGAGAGGGACAGGGGAGGGGACAGAGGCTTGAGACCTGCAGGGTTCTGCAGGCTCCAGGGGTCATGCTGGCGTCACAGGGAGCCAGGTGGCTGTTCTCTCCGTCTCCCAGGCCAGCTGGCATCCCGGTCCTGTGCAGGCTCAGGGCAGAAGTCATAAGGTCATGGAGGCTTTGTGTCTCTAAGTGTGTGGCACTGTGGCCTTTGACTGTCTGGAGCATTTGCTGTGTTCTGTGGGTTTCCACTTGTCTGAAGGGCAATTCTTTGTCAACTGTTACTGCCTTGCTAAAGAAACAGCAATTCGCACAGATAATAAAGCTCCCAGTGAAAAGCACATTCACAGTTTTTCTTTTATTTTTCTGCCTGAAAGCCTCAAGCTTAGAAAATTTCCACCTACTTGTATATGTATGTGCAAGTGCGGATTTAAAGCCATGTTTTACCAGGCGGATAATTGTGGCACCCACCAGTGTTGCCAAGCAGGCCTCTGGCATGTGCTGACCCCCCATGGCCAGGGGTCCCTGGCTTCTCCTGGCCTTCCTCCTGATGGCCAGGTGCAGGTGGACCTGCTCAGGTCATCTGGTTCAGGAAAGGGGAAACTTTTGCTCATGCCCAAGAGATCAATTAAGATGTGCCTGAGGCAATACTTCTCTTAGGCAGAACCCCTACAGATGGCGCCTTTGCTAACCTTGATCATGCCTTGGGCTATTCACCTTTCCTTCAAAGAGAATGCTGTAATCACTAGTATCATGTAATGCAAGAGAAAACATACATATTCTTGCTCATTTACTTATTCATTCTTTACAAATTTACCCTTTGTAAAGAATTTACAAATTTATTCTTTACATTCTTTCCAAATACTTACCAGGTGCCTGACTAGATGAGAGATGCAATGGTAAACAAGATAGAGACGGTTCCTGCTCTCAGGGACCTTATAGCCAAAGGGGGGGAAAGCTTCGTTTGGGGAATATTCAGGCACTAGACCTGCAGTGTCCCCCTGCCTTACAGATAGTATAAACAAGTGTGAAGGAGAGTGTGACGGATATGAGGAATTTTGTGCCTCATAAGATGTTCTTCAATCTGCTATATTGTAGAAGGTGGTCAGTGGCATTGTGTTGGCTACCTGCTTTGATAACTAACACACTACCACAGACAAGTTTATCTGGCTCATGGTTCTGGTGTCTAGCAAGTCCCAGAGCATGGTGCTGCTTCTGGCAAGGGTGATCCCATTGAGAGACGAAGGGTGAAAGGTCGGAGGGTGAGCGTGCAAGAGAGAGCCCACGTTTATAACGAAGTCACTCCCATGATGACGGCATTCTCCTTGCCTGAGAGTGGAGCTCTCGTCACACCTTTTAAAGCCCCATCTCTTCACACTGTTACACTGGCATTTCAACATGAATTTTGGAAGGGATGTTCAAGCCATACCAAAATGATAGTAATTTGTTTTTTTTTTTCTGTTTTTCGCCGGGGCTGGATTTGAACCCGCCATCTCCAACATATGGGGCTGGCGCTCTACTCCTTTGAGCCACAGGCACCACCCAAAATGCTAGTAATTTTTACCCTATTTTCGTTTAATGGTCTATCCTCTTCTCTGACTATTACTGGTAAATTCACTGCCCTTGGGCAGGGGTTGAGGAGAGTCTGGGAGGGAGTGGCTAGGAACGCTGGATGCTGAAATGTCTTTCTTCTCCATGTGTTTAATGTAAGCAATTGTGATGAGTTTCAATACTTATTTTGAGAGTATATCACTAGCTAGAAGAAAATAAATTTTGAACAGTTGAAACAGCCCACCTTTTTAAATATAACTTAAATATTTTCAGGGACTACCAAATTTTTACATTTACTACTGAGCCAAATCAGCAGATAAAAATTTTCTATGGCTCCTTTCAGAGTTGATGTGCATTATTTAACAGGGTAGTTTAAAACTATTTTATTAAATCACATCTTGAAATTTTTATTTCCAGTATATCAATACTCATTGTATTTCATATTATAAGGCATTTAATATTTTCTACCTCTTGTTAACAAATAAGTGAAAATTGCATGTTGGCTATTTAGTTATAATATCTTATATCTGTATATATACATACATTTTGCCTTTCATTTTGCTTAAATGTGTAGAAAAAGTTTGATCATGAGTGAGGTTATTTCTGGATTATTAGACATGACTCTTACCTAATTATTCACAGATGGAAAATACCAGAATGCGAAGACACCAACCAATGACTCCAGGCTATTCTTACTTCATAAATAACTTATAATTTCAGAGAACATATAATGTTCTCTTATTCCAAATTAAATATAAGGACAAATATGTTTATACTATGCCATTTTGATCCTAATTTGCATGACCCATTTTGTAAGGGGGAGATATGTATCTATTTATTTGCATTAAAAAAATAAATTCACCTGGTCTGAGTTTGTTCATTGGTTTGATGATAGAGCCTAATTTTGTTAAATATTTTACTTTTCCTATAAACTGAATAAATCAGCACCTTCCATTTGGTAGGGATATATTTAAATCACATGATAAAAGTATATTGTTAAAAAAGTATATTGTCAAGAGATATTTTATTGAAAATGTTCATTGAAAATACCAATATTAAAATTTCCTCAACCCCTTCTGTATATGTTAAATTGAACAAAAGTTTTCTAAATTATAAAATGAAAGTATAATTAATCATCATTTATTAGACCTTCATAAAACCTTTTTGGTATCCTCAGATATTGAAAAAGTAAATTACCATGTTGGTAATTCTGTTTCAAAGAGTAGAAACATCCCTTTGTTTCTAATTCTTTGTTCCTGAAAATTTTGAAAAGTAAAAATAGTTTTTGATGGCAGAGCACTACATGGATTTTGGCATATAACTGCAAGAGAATGTTAAAAAATGGAATGCTGTTGTTAGAAGTCTTCTTCCACTCTACTGACTTAATGAACAAAGTCCTTTAGTGCTTGTGTTAATAAAAATGAAAAATAAAAAAGACGAAAGGCCAACACACCAACAAATGTTCATCAGCCCTAGTCATTATAGATATGCAAATCAAAACCACCTTGCAATGTCACCTAACCCCAGTGAGGACAGCCCATACCACAAAGTCCCAAAGCTGCAGGTGCTGGTGAGGGTGTGGAGAGAAGGGAACATGTACTGTTGGTGGAACTGCAAACTAATATAGCCTTTTTGGAAAAAAGTATGGATAATCATCAAAGAGCTAAAAGTCGATCTTTCATTTGCTCCCACAATCCCATTACTAGGTATCTATTCAGAAGAAGAAAAATAATTTTATCCCAAGGACATTTGCACTCGAATGTGTATAGCAGCTCAGTTCACAATAGCCAAGATGTGAAAACAACCCGAGGGCCTGTCAGGCAATGAATGGATTAATAAACTGTGGTATATGTACACCATGGAATATTACGCAGCCATAAAAAGATGGAGGCTTTACATCTTTTGGATTTATCTGGATGGAGTTAAAGAACGTTATTCTTAGTATAGTATTTCAAGAATGAAAAAGTAAGCACCCTATATACATAATACTAATTTGAAACCAGTAGATGAACAACTACAGTCCTGCCCAAGAGGAAAACATAATTACATTTAGGAAGGAGGGGGGTGGGGGAGGGGAAAGGAGAGGAGACTCCCATCGAATGGATATAAGGCAGGGTATGTGGCACACCTCTTGGGCGAAGGACTCAAAAACAACTTGGACGCTGTCTATGAAATGCAAACGATATAACCCAATCATATGTACCCCTGTATTAATCAGAAATTAAAAAAATAAAAATAGAAGAAGCATTCTTATGGAACCCTCTATCCTTCTAGCAGCAAGTAACATTTATTCATAGAATTTCATTCATTTGTGCATTTTGATTACCATGTTATTTTTTGTTTAATTAGTGTTCATCAAATTTGAAATGCAAGTCAGCTGTTTTGGTGAGTTATGTACTACAAATAAATCAACTGGGAAAAATATTAATACTTAAAACCTAGTGTCTCTTAAGAAATTAAACAATTAAAAATTTTGTACATGTTTTTGTTGTAGAGATACATACTAGATGAATAGTAAATGATTTTCAAAAACATATTAGGAACTGAGTAATGTGAGGTAAAGTAAGGTATGTTATAATATACTTCCCACTGGTATTTTATAAAATGAATAATGCATATATGAAATCTCTGTGGCATTTAGATTCTATTTCTGTCATTTAAAAGGACACTATATCGCCTCTTTCTTATATAATTCAGTACTTACAATATTGGAGAAGTTTCACTTTTTCCAAGTACTTAAACGTAAACAAAATTTTATAGGTTGACTTAAATTTTGAAGAGTTTTTAAAGTTTCCTATGGGGGGGTATATCAGGACGACCACCACTTCCTACCATTCCATTAGTAAGCATTTTATTCACTTGGTATTTTGCTCAAGAGGTTTTTCAAGTCTGCTATTCCAGTTCAACATTGCCACAATCATAGGGAAACCCATGTATCCTTTCCCAGCTGGCCTTATTCCAGGGTAACGTCTGCTGTGTGGCTGGGGGAGCCTGGCTCTGCCTGCTGAGTTGCTCAATTTCTCCAATTTTCTGCTTCTCATACTGTCTCTTTCTTATTGTCAGAACTATCCAAGCTGCAGGAACTGGACTCTAGTTCCTCAGGACGTCATCCTCTCCAAGGCTGGGGTGTACTCTAACTTTTAAAATCAACACCCAGTGGGACCTTTACTTTAGTATTTGTGTAACTGGTTGGCAAGTCATTTTGCCTCCCTTAATATTCTCCTCTGTAAAATGAGGATTTGCAAAACATCTTTTGCTTATCTCTTTGGGATGATAGCTGAAATAGGGAAAGAAAGCTCTGAAAATCTAAAACAATTAGCATGGAAAATCTCAAGCTCCTCTTAAACTGGGTGGTGCGCTGAAGTAAATTCAGTAGCATTTCTTTCTGTAATAGATGCATCTTTATCAATGAACAAAACAAAAAAATGATCACAAAACTAGCAAGGAAAAACAGCAAGGGGCCATGTGTCCTGCGTGTTTCTGGGCGTGAGGGGAGGGCGGGGCTAAAGGGATTCTGGGAAGAAGCCTAACTTCTCGGTTGAAATTTGCTGAAAGCCTTTGCCTGCTGTGTTCTCTTGCTCTCTTGAGCTTGTGACAAAGAAATATAACCTTTGGCCAAACGCATTTTTGTTGCACTGGTAACTAGGTCAATGTGAACAGACAGGTCTGGTGAGACAGCATGAGAAGAAACAATATATGTACTTTTGTGCAGCTGGATATAATTAAGGTAAACTGGGTAGAATATAGAGGTTTTCCAGAAAAAAAAAGAGAGATTATTTCACCACAAAAGATTTTTCAAGATAGTATTTTACCCACAACCTTTTTTTTTTGTAGAGACAATCTTCACTTTATCGCCCTCTCCCTCCAACTCCTGGGCTTAGGCAATTTTCTTGCCTCAGCCTCCCGAGTAGCTGGGGCTACAGGTGCTCGTCACAACACCCAGCTATTTTTTGATGCGGTTTGGCCGGGGCCAGGTTTGAACCTGCCACCCTTGGTATGGGGCCGGCGCCCTACTCACTGAGCCATAGGCGCCACCCTACACACAACTTTTTTGATATGTTTTATAAGTTGTTACATTCCTACTGTCCTAAAAAGTCCCAGAATAGTTGTAACTTATTTTTATAAATTATGCTTTTTACACATTCTGCCCAATTTATAATAATCCCTAAAGCAAAGGGTTAGTGTGAAGGTAAATGAAATCATTTTGTTAACGTTCTTTATAAAGGAGCATTGAGCTCCTACTTTGTGCAAAGAGCTTTACAAATATTAATATTAGCTTTACACATGCTACTGTTTGTAAGTATTAACTAATTTTTTAATAAAATACATTCTATTAATACTAGATGTAATCATGTAGGCATCATGATTGGCACGACTGGGAAAACAGAGTTTTGGAGGCATCACGAGTGACCTGTCCCGGGTCCCCTGTGCTTCATTACCGTAAGGGGTCAGATGCACCTTTACAGATTTTTCTGCCTTCTGAGCTGCATCGTACTTCTTTTTTACCAGGAATAATATTTAAATTAATCTGAAAAGTAAAATATAATTGCTTTCCCCAGTAGATTCATTTATTTCTGGACTTTTTTCCCAAATAAAACCTGTGTATATGAGAACTTCCCCAAGTATTTCTTTTCCTCATGAAATATATGGTTTCCTCAAGGACCTTAGGGCTGGTGCTGAGGGGTGTGCTGGAGGGAGGAGGGAGGAAGGGGGGTACTATGTGCTCTCCATGGGTGGCAGGAGAGGGCATCATATAGAGATCTGAAGTTCTAGAAGGTTCTTGCTCACGCCCTACAAACTGGAGATTCTTTGGGGGCAAGAAATGCCTTTGTTGCAAATGTTTCCTGAAGAGTTAAATTCTTGGTGATTTCTCATTTATGGTGGTTTCTTGCACCCACGAGGTGTGATTTGGAAGGGAGGATGGGAAGGAGGGAATAAAGGCATCTGTCACCCTAACTTCCCTCCCTGGCTGACGCTCGTCATCCTAGTTGGCTACTGTGGGCTTCCCTTTCGCAGAGCACCTGGAATAGGAGCCATGTCCTGGGGGCCTCTGCTTTTAAAATGTCTGTCTCTGTAAAAACAAGTGTCACCGTTTGAAATTGGCCTCTCCTCTCTATGTTATGTTCTGCTGGGTGGCTGGGTGTCGACTTAGGCAAGTTCCATAATCTTGACAGCCCTCAGTCTCATTATTATTATTATTTGTAGCGACTGAGTCTCAATTTGTTGCTCTCGGTAGAGTGCTGTGGCTTCACACAGCTCACACCAACCTCTAGCTCCTGGGCTTAAGCGATTCTCTAGCCTCAGCCTCCCGAGTAGCTGGGACTACAGGCGCCCACCACAACGCCTGGCTATTTTTTTGTTGCAGTTTGGCTGGGGCCGGGTTTGAACCCGCCACCCACGTATGGAGCTGGCGCCCTACCCACTGAGCCATAGGTGCCGCCCTCCTCAGTCTCATTATTGAGCAGTGAAGATGTTTATAAGTTTGGTGGCAGCGCTTATCAAAATAACAACCATGGTCCTATGTGACTGCCACAGTAAGCCCACCTATCCTCAAGGGCTGCATTCCCAGACCCCTAGTGGATGCCTGAAACCACAAATAGTATTACATACACACCCGGACTGCATTTTTTTCCTGTAATACATGACTACAATAAAGTTTACTTTATAAGTCGGTCACAGTAAGAGATCGACAACCATCATAGAACAATTGTAAGAATGTTATAGCACTGTAATACAAGTTAGGTAGGTATAATCTCTCTCTCAAACTCTGTTATGGTACTGTGCTCATCCTCCTTCTCCCTGTGACCTGTCTGGCTACTACATGACTACCAGCAGGGTCTACAGAGTGGACGCACTGGACGCATCGGGGCGCACATCTCAGGCAGGACAGAGTGGATGGCGTGAGATTTTATCACCCTACTCAGAATAGCACTCTCTTTCAAATTATGAATTGTTTATTTCGTGTATCTTCTATTTAGTATTTTCGGACATAGTTGACCTGGGGTAACTGGAGCTGTGCAAAGCAAAACCATTAAGAGAGGATTCCTGCGCTTGCTCAGGAGGTGCCGCGGCCGAACCGTCCATCTGTCTGGGAATGAGGCTCCCTTTGGGTTTTTATATGAATAAGGTCAAAAAATGTGACCTCACCCTCGTTGGGATAGGTTATACGTAAAAAACAAGCATCATGATTGTGATAACATGTATTAGTGAGTTTCTGAAGTGAGTATAAATAGAGCCTTCCTTAAAATATTAACATTACTATATCTACTAACCTCACACAAGCTGTACTAATCTGTAGGTAGAAAATAAGCGTAATTTATGGGAAAGCATATTTTGGAAGTTGCCATTACAGGAATATTAAAATAAATACCTTCTCCATGTAGGAACCCTAGTATATCCATCACTTGCGGGTTGCTGGGAGGGGTTGATTGCAAACATTTGTTTATTCTCACCTTGTGACTGATACAGTTATGACAGGAGCCCAAGTCTGCACTTAGATATTTAGACATCTCAATACAGAACTTGCCTGAAATTGCAGTAAGTCTGGGAGATGCTGTGCAGGGCAGAGATGCCATATGCCGTGAGTAAGGTCCAGCAAAGCTCATACAATCTGTGTGTCATTTAAGAAATCCACCTGGGGGATGTTGTATCCCAAAAGTTTTGTTATCAAATGGAATAGGCAATGTTTCTGTTTTGGTACGAACTTGCTCATGTGCAGGATTACATTTTATCTATAGCATGTAGGGCAGAAGATACATTTTATACAGGTAGCTTTTCTTCTTTTCACTCAGATGGGGGAGGGGAAATGGTACACTTTGCAGAGATAAGGAACCCTTTAAATGCAGGGTTCATGTGGAAACTGGGGGAGAAAAGAAAAGTGGAAAAAGAGAGGCTAGATATTTTAAAAGAATTAGTAAATTGTAAAGTGCATGCTATGCGACCATAAGCTACCTGGATGGCTGTCATGAGCGTAGCTATTTTGACCAATGCTGCTTATCAACTGGCTTAGAAAATACATAGTATACATTTTATTAAACTGATTAATACACATTCTACCAAAAGCAAGGCAGCAGACATAGCCATCTTGTTTATTTTAGAGACATAAGTACACGAGAAGCTTACAAAGGCAGGGTTGTAGGTGCTCAGTACTATAGCTAATTTCGAAATGGAAAATGCTCTTTTGTTTTAGTCATTTCACAGTTAGTATATGAGAGTTGATGCTACAGATTTTTTTTTAAAGTCATGTTTCTTTTAGAAACAGAAGGAAGGTCAATCTCACTTTCTAAAAGAGAAAGAAAGGTGACTCTTGTCACAGTAACATAATGTAGCGGGTCCCCAGGTGTAATCCAGAGGAAAAGGCAGAGGAGGTCCTCTGGCGGCTCAGCTGAAAGGATGCTGGTGCCAAGGAGTGTCTCTGAAGAACAATGACTCATTACGCCCGGCTCCGCGGCAGATGCCAGTCTCCCAGCAACTGGCCTCCCTCCAAAGACAAGGGGGAAGTAGAGAGAGCAAAGCGGAAGGAGGCTGGGAGCTGCCTGCCTGCTGGGGAGTCTCTCTAGTAGGCACAGAGCAATCAGGAGAGTGCCTTGGAATCACAAGATTAAAAAAACAAGTGTCAGCTGTGGGGGATGTAGAAATGCAAATAGGACAAATAAATGAAAGTGTGCAATCACCCAAAGCTCTGTTTACAACCCGAAGGCAACTCTGCCTATAATTATCTGGGTGCAATTAACTGCGTGGGAGCAGCTATCAAGGGACACACAAAAGACACCACCTGAAGTTGAGCGTCTTCCCTTTCCGATGACAAAGCAAGATCTCCAGGAGCATTAAATCTATACTGAACTAAACCAGTCTGTAGAAAAGGGCGAGAGACACGCCTCTGGTGGAATAAAAATAGCTGGATTTTCACCATTTACTGCCCATTTTAACGTAATTCTTACCATTAAATAAGAAAATAGATAATAGGAGATTCGGCTTCAAGAAACACAGACTGAAGCCCCCCACATCATTTAGTTTAACTATCAAAGTAAGCTTGTGGGGCAAGTGTTACAAGCTCTGATACTTTGTCAAGGTCACGCAAGCTGAATTGAGATTTGAGCATCAGGACTTTGGCCCTGGGTTGTTAATCCTTTCATTATTCCAGAGATTCTCCACGGAGGGCAATTCTGCCCCCTCAGGAGAGACTTGACAATGTCTGGAGACATTTTTATCACCACATTAGGAGGGACCACTGGCCACTGGTCTAGTAGATAGAGCCTCCCACAATGCAAAGGATAGCCCCTGCAACAAAGAATGACCCCATCCTCAGGGTCACGGCACCTGCCCTTGAGGTCGAGAAATCTTACGTTAGTCCACTGCTGCCATCGGTAGGATACGCCTGGAGAGAAATGGAGTTATTCAGGGAAGAGGCAGCCTCTGGAGTTGCTGGGAATGAATAAGAAAATCCTGGTCCTGCCCCACAGACAGGGAAGTGTGAAGGTCCTGTGAAAGCATACAGATCTGTCATAAATGTGCCAAGATGGCTTGGATCTAAATTGCCCCTTGAAAACCCAAGAGCTATTTGCAACGCCACCTGAAGCTTTTGAAAACTCCTAACTCCATTCAGCACTGAAGCTGGAAAGTTAGAGTGGTCGTGGGTTTTCCATGGTTTCTTTATTGGTCTTCCAGAATATTAAGACCAGCATCCCACCAGAATACCAATAAGAGGCTAATGTGATAAGAGGCCGAACAGATAGTATCCCCAGAAAATTTCAGATCAAAATGTCAGTTGAAAGGCAAAGAGAAAGATGGATGGCTTTTGAAAATTCTCATTGGTAAAGAGAGAGAGGATTTTCCTAACAAAATGTTCTGAACTAAAAGCATCTCAGAGGGGATTTCGAATTTAAGCCAGATAAATAGCATCAGGGGTTCTGGGGACGGGGGTTGTTAATCAAACAAAGTCAGAAATGGCCTGTCTGCAGCACAAAACTGATAGAACAGTACAGAAGAGCCCGTGTAACAGCCTCGGAAGGAGCCGGAAAGGATGAGGGGCAGAGGGACGGAGGAGCTGGCCGTCCTCAGGGATCACCACTGATCTGGTGTAAGAGGAAGCCCAGGCCAATGTCAGTTGTACTTTAACTTGGAAGCCCTGCATGATACTGTATTTACTAATTTTATTGATTCGTGAGTTACGGAAAGAGTCCAGGGTCTTAAGACTTCCAGTCCTGCGAGCTGCCCCTGCTGGTGTGTGGGATGCAGGAAGCGCGCAGCACACCTGAGGGTACAGCCCTGCGCCTCCCCAACCCCTGACTTCCTGGCTCATTGTTCTGTCTGAGAACAGGCTCCTGTGGCTGGGAAGATGCTTCCATGGAGGAAGGCTCTCTCGGGGAAGAGGATGAAGATCGTCCCCGCCTGCCGCCAGGCTGTTCAGCAGACAGTCCTAGTGGAATCCAACAGGGAGACCATGGTCAATGAGATTCTGGTTTTTGTTCCAGAACTTACGGAAACCATGTAAGCCGGAACAACGTTCCACGAGACGAAGCAGCTACGCCAGTCGGTTCTGTTTGCATCCATACTTTAATAAACATACGTGTGCCAGGCTGGCTCGGAATCATTTAAAATTACAGCAGGTGGAAGAGAGACCTTCTCAAAGTCTATCAGACAGATTTTTAATCATCTTTAAGTAAACTTCAATTTCTTTGAAATTGAAGGAGAATTATTTCTCCACTTCAAAAGTCAGTACAGATTCATTGGAGGGGCTTTCCATCTCCCACGATAAGTGAAAACATGAAATGATTAGTGCAAAAAGTACACCAGGAAATGAGTTTTAAGTCCTTACTCTTAAAAGCTGATTTAAGACTATCATTTACTGCTCGTAAAAAGGTTTACTTTAGCGATAATAACAAATGACCTTTATTCCAAACCATTCCTTGATAGGATTTAAAAATCTAGGTTTAATCTTTTTGATAATTTGCGTGGCCACTTCTCCCGCAGCAGATGAATACAACAGACTCGCTTTTCCCTTGGAGGGAAGCACGGCAGCCCTGCTCACATCTAAGGTGGTGACAGGTGACAGCGGTGACCTTCACTGGGACTGGCTGGAGCTCAGCTGGAGGTGGCCTGAATTTAGTGGCCCCACTTACATGCTTTTCCCCACATATACCCATTGATGCTTTTTGATGAAGCCGTTGAAAGGCAACAGTGAGCACTAACCCTGGAAGGGAGCAGGTGTGGGCTGGAGCAGGGAGCTTCTCCTCCCTTTAATTACGGACATAATAGCAGCCACACACAGAGTGATTATCTGTGATCGCTTTCTCATAAACCCTCTCTCTCTCGTTTCCTGCCTATGGCTACCCTGCTAACCAGGCCAGTTATTGTTTTCTCCAGTTTGGAGATGAGGAAATTGGGGCTCAGAGAGGTTCACCGACCAGCTCAAGGTTAGGAAAAATGAGTATCAAAGTCCTCTGATAGCCACGATCTTGCACCGTGTTAACGTACCTCACTCGTGCCAATGGGTGGGGTGTGGGCCACACAGACTCAATCAGAGCTGTGGAGTCCAGGGGTCCCAAGAAGCATGGCAGGGACAGGGACCTCAGAGAGGTGCTCAGGAAAGTTCATCATCCTACATGCCGGGCAGTGTCCTACTGAAGGAAATTGGACAGCAGTGTTACAAATCACGCACGTGCTTTACTAATTGTAAGTGGGCAAATACTGTTATGTATTTGAACAACCAGCTCATTACTGAAAAAAAAGAAATCCTCCACAACCATTAGTTCTATCAGTTTTATTCTTGGTGAAAATAAATACGTTCACGCTACTAATATTATGTCGATCTAAACTGATACTCTTGGAGGTGGCGCCAAGGGGTTAGGGGAGGGGGAGCCAGCAAAGAAGCATTCTGCCTTCCAGGTGCGTCTATAAGCATCTCTAGCTCAAGTAATGACTGAGCTGCCTAATTATAGTTGTTAAGGGTCCTGTGACATTAAATGACAAAGGTAGAGATGCTGGCATCAGCAGCCTGTTAGCATTTAATTTACATGAGATTCCAGTCAATGTATATGAACTCACTGCAAGGCACCTGGCCAGGCTTTGGACACACAAGGAAGCCTAGCCCCAGGCCAGGGCGAGGTCTGTGGGTTGGACATCTCAGAGCTTCCTAAGGAAACCATCAGACCGAGAAGAGGCTTCTGGATTCCTGCAAACTTGACTCATCATTTAAGAAATGATTAAGATTCTCCTCCACAATGACACATTTTCTGATGAACATGAACATGCCCAGTAACAGGTTTAGCCAAAGCAAACAAATCCTCTTCCTCCAGGAACAGGGATGTCTGTGCTAAATCCTCCTGGTCATCAGATCTCCTGGGTTTGCTGGCATTTGCATTTCCACACATCGTCTTCCTAGTGAGGCTAAACCAGTGCTCCCCTTGTTGCCGTGCTCTGAGAGGTCCCGCAGCACCGGCTGGAGGCAGGTACAGCTCAGGCATTCAATCAACAAATACTACTTGATGTGGGAGGTTGTGCTCTGACAGGCTGCATTCCTCCCGAGAGGCTAATTCACTCTGCTCAGCCTATGTGGGTCACCAGGGCTCGGGAGCAAAAGCGAGCTCTGGACGAGAGCTCCGAGTGACGTGGAGACAGGCGTCCGGTGATGAATGGAATGGCACTCTTGACACACTGTATGGGCAGAATCTTTACATGTAATTTATTTTGCATTTCAATTACTTTAGAAAAAGGCTTCCTGTGGTTTCCGCCAGAGGTATTTTTAAGTTATCAGTTTAATGGACTTACTCTGTTGTGCTAAGGTAAGTAATAGTTATAAAACCCCAATACCACTCTAGCCCGCATTCTCATTTATTCTTACCATGGTCTTCTCTAACTAGGGTGTTTGGCACAATATTTAGTGTTTAATTTCCAGATAATTCCTGATTACACTTTACACTGGGATTGCAAGAGCACCTATCCTGGACTTCAAGGACAGACGCCGGGCTGACCAGTCTGCTGACAGCCCAAATTCTTGAAATCAACATGCCCCAACTTCACCAATGCCCCCCCCCACCCAAATCTGCACTGCACACCAAGTGGATGGAGAAGGAGGAAGGAGCCAGACTTCACAGTGACCAGTAGAGACTGCACGCCCTATGAAGGCAAAGATAGTCAAACAAAAGCTGTGTGACAACCTGCTGGTGTGCAGAGCCAACCTGGGCAAGGAGGGGAAGGAGGGCCACTCAGGCTTGTATTAAGTTGCTGCGGGGCTTGCAGGGGATTCAGCCACACACCTCTGGCTGCCGGTTCAAGCAGGGCTGGTTGAATAGGGAGCTGAGATCTCAGGGCCACCTCTCCCTTTTCCTACCAAAGAACACCTCTGAGTGGGAATAAGGGAAGATTGTCATTTCTCCAAGTTCCCAGGAAGGTGCCTGGACCTCAAGCCATCTGAGAGCTCACTGGCTGCCATCCCAGGGCCAGACAGCAAGGCCTTCTGTGCTATCTACCTGCACCGCGGCAGAATCAGATCAGGAGCTCAGTGAAGAGTAGCCCATAACTAAAGACTCAGAAGCAAAAACTCTCCTCTGACATTCTCCTGTCCTGCCTCTCCATCCCATTCTCCCCCAAGGCTAGCGATGGAAGCTCTTCTCCAAGGCAGGTTATGAAAGCCGGAGCCCTTTTCACTGAAAGCCAGTCGTGAAACTTAAAATTATCCCGCATTAAACTGGCAATAAAGCAATCACCCGACCTACTTTGTCTGAGTGTAGGCCATCAGATCCTCGTTTCAGAAAGGACCCTGGCCACACCCCGGAGGAGGAAGTGCAGGGTCAGAGAGGCCAAGAAGCATTTAGCTGGACGGCCCTTGCCTGGTTTCCCCACTCAGTCTATTAGCATTCCATCGACCCTCTTTGTGCATATTTTGTTGAACCTAAGCATAACCATGGACGATTTCCCCATATGTTGAGTCTTCCCTCTGAAAGACCCTATGTGTATGTGATAAAGAATATTTGTCTGTCTTTTCTCCTATTACTCAATCTGCCAATGATTTTCCAGCTAACTTTTAGGGGTCCAGGGGTTGGACGCTTGGTCTCTGCACATGCTATGAAGTAAGTGCTTGTTGGGCAAAGTCAAGGTTCTTCCCGTGTGTGGGGGGCAAGGAGCCCATTGAGCTGAGAGCTAAGCTGAGCCCCCTCTCTGTATCAGCCGCCAGCAAAGAGTGCGAGGGGGAGAGCTCAGAGGCCTGAGGCCTGGAAGGCTCCTGCTGTGGGTAGATGCGTGTGAGGGGACTGGGCAGGTCCATCTTGTATGTCTTGGTTGGGGGGCGCCTTTCCGTATCCAGGTGTGACTTGGAGGAACTGTGACCACCAGGGCCACAGTGACCCACAGCAGCCAGGCTCAGCTGCTCCCCAAAATGCATATTCTGATGCCCTGGAGCCTGACTTGACCCAGATCTGACTGTTTAGAAGCAGGAAAGGAAGAGCGCGCTTGTGGTATCTGAGCGCCAGGAAGCACGCACCTGTTCTACAGCAATCTGTTTTTAACCTTGTTAACCTGAACTATACTTTACAATTTAAACTAAATGGAGCCTCTTTTCTATCTGTGATTTATTAGGCCTCTTTTTTCTATCAAATTAAAGCTCTGCACAAATGAAACAGTTTATCCTTATCTCATTTATAAACCCCTCCTACACAGGCAATATTGAGCCAAGAGTGGGGGGCGCAGGTGGGACGCAGCAACCGCCACATGGGCAGCTCAGGAGATTTCAATCCATTTTCCTGCCATATGCACACAAAGGACAATACCCCCCAGCCCCCACAACTGAATATGCCTAAATTTAGTCAAAAATACTCTGCCCCCTAGGACAATAGAGTGGCTTCTGTCCTTTCCCAGCTGCAAAAGTGAGCTTTCCCCTGTGAAGGCTAACTAGGATGTCTTTTTTTCTAGTGATGGGTAGGTGACTTCTTAAGGATCTTTATTTAAGGAAAGAACCTGATAGAAGGAAAATATCCCTTCTTAATCCCATTTTCCTTCTCATCCCACACTGAGCTGTTGCTATAGCAACACCCTACCTGCTACCAGGACAGTCCCCAGTGAAGTTAACGGAAAGCTACTTTTTCACTGTTCATTGACCAGTCTTTCCCTGGGTGTCCAAATTCTTTAATTCTCTATGACATGCTTAGTCTCGGGTTTTCTGTGGCTAAACCCTAAAATTCACTTCTAAACTCCTAACAGTATAATTCCCCAAACCTTTTCGGAACTGAATTCAGTAGAAATGAATTTACATTTTGTCTTCATTATGAATATCTTTTCTTCTAGCGTTGGTTTAAGTTTAGGAAAGGTCCTCAGTAAGGAAAAAAATTGGGGAAAAAGGTCTCTTCTCTGCCATCCCTTCTTTCCTTCCCCTCATATGTCTTTTAAAATAGGCATATGTGTATATAAAAAGAAAATAAAAACTCAGGTCTTCACAACCTAGGATGCCAAGAGGAAGAGTTAAGCCCTGGAAACCGAGTCACATCATCTGGTTGTTCTGCTTCTGCAGGGCACGAGTGTGGCTTCCTGGCCTTTGTGTTGAGATGTTACCGTGAACCTGACTCCCTGTTCCTCATTCACAGCAAGACTAAATGACACGGAGACAGAGACCCTTGTGACTGTCACCTCTTTAAAACAGAATGTTAAGCAATCCCCTTAGAGTGGAATCAATACAGCCAATCAATTCTTGGATCTGTATATCAGCCATTGTGTGGAAAAGGTTGCAATTATTTTCAGCACCTCTTTTTGCCTGTATAAATGATCTTCACTTTTCCCCACACCAGGAGCTCTGATCAACATTTTGGTGCCCATGTAAGCGTGGACTGTTGCCCTCATTCTCTGAGCTTGTATAAATACTTTACTGAATTCTGAGCCTTTTGATTTTTTTAGGTTGACATATCTACACATACACACGCATGTGTTTGCATCTACGTACATAAGGAATGGAACTCTGTAATACACAGAGACTCATGTGTTTATGTTTGTTTGTTTTCTAGCAAACTAAAGCTCTGCACAAATGAAACAGTTTATCCTTATCTCATTTACAACCCCCTCCCACACAGACTTATGCACTCACCTCTCAGACTTAACAAGTATTGAGGGAGGCACTTTTGCTTCAAATCTGTAAAAAGTAAAAGGGTAGAGATATGAAGATTTCATTGTTCTGTTATCCCAGTTTCTCCCCTCTCTCTTTCCTTTCCTCTCTGCCTCTCTGGAGGTAGCATCTATTTTGAGGTTCCGAAATATCTTCTCCATTCAAGTCTTTGTCTTTGCATTTTTGCTACACATTTATGTATTTATGTATAAGATTTTAAAAAAAATCTGTCTCCTGCTAATTTGTGAGGATTGGGAGAGGCTAGATACCTCTGGCTGCAAAGATGTTTCCCAGAAATCTGGGAAATTAAGAGCCCCAAGAGCATTTGTTACTCCTCTATGTTTCTATTTATTTCCTGGGCAGTCCTTAAAAGTTGGGGCCTGAGTTAAGTTTTCCAAGTGAGTGGTATTATTATTTTAAAATAAAAGCATTCCAGGTTAAAGATGATATGCAAACAGGGCCCAGTGTTTTCTCCCTAACGTCACATTAAAAAGGTGGTGAGTCTGAGATATGGTCTGCTCAAAATGAAGTGATAAGGAGTCAATATCGAGAAGACAGTTGTCACCTGGGGTAAACAGCTTACTCACAAGCATTATGAATGAGACCGTCAGGGCTCAGGTAAGAACATTATCTTGGATGAATGGTTTGCGGTTATTGATCTGAACCAACCTGACAGAAAAGCTCTATGTATTACTGTTACAATTACTTGATTTATATTGCAATTTATAAATTGTATGCTCAATCCATTCTGCCAATATCAAAAAGCAAAGCTCTATTTCTAAAACCTGACATTTGGATTCTGTCTGATGATTCAGTTTGTCCTCTAAGCACAGTGATTGTCAAGCTGGGTCACTCGCCTGCAACGACAAAACACAAGTAACCAGGGAAAGAAACAAACAAACATAAAGAAACCCAAAGCTTTCAGGGTCTCCCCAAATAAAATAGGGAAAGAGTTTTTTCATCTGCCCTTATATCTATGCTACCATTGCACACCTGAGGCCCCCGGGAAGGGGGATGTAACCGAGGGGAGGTAACTCGGAGAAAACGCAGGCTGGGTCTGAGAAATGTCTGTGAGTGTCTGATGAAGACTCTTCTCCTCATGTTTATATTCTGCAGAAACCTGAGTCAAGCAACAAGTACACACAGTGAGGAGACGTAACCAAGAAAATCGTCTGGGAGCCACCGAGCCATCAACAGAGGAATCAGAACCAACAGTTGGGATCGTCCCACAGAGATGGCAGGTGGGCGACTGAAGGAGAGACAGCAAGGCACTGGTCGGACTTCTGTAACCAGCGGTGCTTTACAGTTTAGAAGGACATTTACGGCAGGTGCAGGGATGAACCTGCCTGGGGACTGGGGCATTTGGTTCCTCCATTAAGACGCCCTGTCAGCCCCCACCCCCGTGTCCCCCAGGACTGTTGGTTGCTACTGGGCCAAGGACTCCTTCCTCTGCACCAGCCCAAGACTCATCCTGCCTTCGGCTGCCTTGTCACTTTGGTTATCAGGAGGTCGGGGTACACCAGTTACCGCCACCCCTAAACACACATCCTCTGTGCTCCCGAGAGTGACCAAGGACACAAAATGCACCGTTCCCTCCTTGTGCTGGAGACGAGCTCGCTGTTTGTGTCCACTGTGCCTTTCAGAGTTGCTCGCGAGGTCAGAGAGAGGAGTGAGGATGGGAAGCTGCAGGGCCAAAGGGGGCGCCCTGTGTTAACTCCAGGCCACGGGGCACCAGGCTCTAGAGTAGGGGTTCTCAACCTTCCTGCGGCCCTTCAATACAGTTCCTGTGGGTCATGACCCACAGGTTGAGAACCACTGCTTTAGAGGTCGTGGGCCGACCTCCGAGTCACGTGGGACCCCTACTACAGCGTTCTGGGGAGACATCTTCCCAAGGCCTCCCCGACTCAGGCAGAAGCTCGCCGATCACACGGACACTGCCCACCCATGTGTGAGGCTCCATCAGCCACGAGAACGTCCTCCCTGGCGGGCGAGAATGCTGACCTGGACCTCCATTGTGCGATCAAAGAGTGACAGGGTCCAGGGAGTGTGCACGTGGCCCCTTCCCCTTCCTCTTCCACCACGTGGCTAAAGAGCTCAGGGCTGCCCAGGAGCAAAGCTGCTCCCATCGCTCAGCTCATCTTCTCTCAGGCAGACTCTGAGGTACTGTGGGGCTGGAGGAGTCCTGCAAAGGCATTTGGACCGTGAGCCAAACCCTTGCCCTCTCCGCCTCCGCCTCCGCCGTGTTCCTGCAGGAGCGCTGGGCTCCAGGCTTGGCTTTGGGCGCGGAAGGGCAGTGAGGCCATGGCTGCACAGATGCCCCGGGGTTCTCCCCGTGCAGGCGCTCTCCCTCAGCTGCTCGTGCTCAGGAATCCAGGAGTTCTCCACTCACTTCACCTCGGTCTGCAGAGTTCTCCCATGGAGTTTTGGAATAAAACCAGAGCTAACAATAAAGAATTCTATTCTTCTTGCCTGTGTACCTCCTTTAAGCACTTTGCAGGGCAGACAGGCAGCCGGGCCAAGGCAGGGCCGACCCCTCCAGACTCCTCTAACCCGTGATACAGAACTCTAATAATTTCTACTCCAGATGTCAAAGGAATTAACAAACTAGTAATTCAACAGAAATCATCTCTTCTAATCACACTGACTGTATTCTTTTTTTTTTGTAGTTTTTCCATCAGACTTTTCTTTTTTTTTTTAAATAATTTTATTGAACCATAATTATGTACATTGGTGCAATCATAGGGCACGATTCATATACATTCAGAAATATTTTGATCGTACTGTTACAGATAGCCTTCATGGCATTTTCTTGATCACTATATAAAGACATTGATACTCTACCTTTAATAAGTTTTACCAGTACCCTGCTAAGAT
>CAUYON010027472.1:0-11411 GCA_963573935.1 Arctocebus calabarensis
CAATTATGAATTGGGCTGCAATAAACATTCTGGTACAAATATCTTTATTATGGTGTGATTTTTGGTCTTCAGGATATATACCCAATAAAGGAATTGAAAAAGTATCCAATGTACTCAGCCCTAATATGAAGCTAATTTATAGCTTTCATATGAAGGCTAAAACCCAATTATAGCATAGGAATACAGGGAAAGGGGAAAGGAAGGGGAGGGGAGGGGGGAGTATGGGTGGAGGGAGGGCAATTAGTGGGATCACACCTACGGTGCATCTTAGCAGGGTACTGGGGAAACTTATTAAATGTAGAGTATCAATGTCTTTATATAGTGACCAAGAAAATGCCATGAAGGCTATCTGTAACAGTACAATGAAAACATTTCTGAATGTATATGAATCATGCCCTGTGATTGCACCAATGAATTATGATTCAATAAAATTATATAAAAAAAAAAAAAAAGAAATGTGCCACCTACACCTATACTCCTCAGTGTCCTAATTAGGAAAGGATGCTGGATTTTATTGAATGCTTTTTCTGCATCTATTGAGAGGATCATGTAGTCTTCGGTTTCACTTCTGTTGATACAGTGAATAGTGTTTATGGACTTGCAAATATTAAACCAACCTTGCATCCCTGGGATGAAACCTACTTGATCATGATGTTGACTTTTTTGATGATAAGCTGTAATCTATTGGCCAAGATTTTGTTGAGAATTTTTGCATCTATATTCATTAGTGAAATTGGTCTGAAGTTCTCCTTTTTAGTTGGGTCTTTATGTGATTTTGGTATCAGGGTGATATTTGCTTCATAGAATGTATTGGGGAAGATTCCTTTCTCCTCAATTTTTTTTTTGTTGTTGCTGTTGTTGTCATAGAGACAGAGTCTCACTTTATCACCCTTGGTAGAGTGTCGTGGTGTCACACAGCTCACAGCAACCTCCAACTCATGGGCTTAGGTGATTCTCTTGCCTCAGCCTCTGGAGTAGCTGGGACTACAGGCACCCACCACAATGCCTGGCTGTTTTTCTCTTTTGCAGTTCTGCGGAAGCCAGGTTTGAACCTCCCACCTTCATTATATGGGGCTGACGCCTTACTCAATGAGCCACAGGCGCCGCTCACCTTCCTTCTCAATTTTTTGGAATAATTTCTGCAGTATAGGAATAAGCTCTTCTTTGAAGGTTTGATAAGATTCTGGCATGAAGCCATCCAGACCAGGGCATTATTTTGTTGGGAGATTTTTTAGTTTCTTTGATCTCAGTGCTTGAAATTGGTCTGTTCAGGAGATCTATTTCATCTGGGCTAAGTCTAGGGAGAGGGTGTGATTCTAACTATTGATCCATTTCTTTCACCTTGTCAAATTTCTGGGCATAAATTTTCTAGTAGTATTTGGAGATAATATCTTGTATTTCTGTGGCATCAGTTGTTATTTCCTCTTTGTCATTTCTGATTGAGGTTACTAGAGATTTTACCTCTAGTAAAATCTGGTTAAGGGAAAAATACAACAAGAAGACATTTTGATTTTCAAAATTAAAATATTTTGATTTTAAATATTTATGCACCCAATTAAAATGCTCCCAGATTCTTAAAACAGACCTTGCTTAGTCTGAGCAAATACGACATCCTATAACACCATAATAACAGGGGACTTCAACACCCCTCTCTCAGAGCTGGACAGATCCTCAAAACAGAAATTAAATAAAGATATTAGAGAATTAAATGAGACTTTAGAACCACTGTGCTTGATAGATGTATATAGAACACTCTATCCCAAAGATATAGAATATAGATTCTTCTCATTATCCCATGGAACATTCTCCAAAATTGATCATATTCTAGGACACAAAAGAAAACTCAGCAGGATCAAAAGAATTCAAATTCTACCTTGCATCTTTTCAGACCACAAGACACTAAAATTGGAACTCAATTCCAACAAAAATGCTCAACCTCACTCAAAGGCATGGAAGTTAAACAACCTTATGCTGAATGACACTTGGGTGCAGGAAGAAATAAAAAAGGAAATCATTAACTTCCTCAAGTATAACAACAATGAAGACACAAACTACCAAAACCTATGAGACACAGCAAAAGCAGTCCTGAGAAGAAAATTTATCACTTCAGAAGCCTACATTTGAAAAACAGAAAGAGAGCATATCAACAAACTCACAAGCCACCTGATGGAATTGGAAAAATAAGAACAACCTAAAGCCTAAACCCAGCAGAAGAAAAGAAATATCCAAAATTAAATCAGAGATTGATGAAATTGAAAACAAAAGAATCATTCAGAAAATTAATGAAACAAGGAATTGGTTTTTTGAAAAAAATAAATAAAATAGATAAGCCTTTGGCCAGACTAACTAGAAATAAAAAGATAGTATTTTCAATTTTTTTTAATAAGATAAGGTGAAGAAACCAAAGAGAGAAAGAGAAGAGGCATAGAAGAAAAGGGTAACTGATAAAGCAAAACCCTGGGGCAAATGTGAGGAGATGGGTTTGAGCACAAATGGAGAAACTGAAAAATCAAATCATGTCCTGATGCCAGAGAAAAGAAGACAAGGATGAAGTGTGGGTATAGATTTTAGAAGAAAAGAAGTTTGTCTTGCCATAGGGATAGAGATAAAGTAAACTAGGAAATGTTAAGAAAGTCCTTGCATTAATTTTCTCCATAAAATATGATACCATATTCTTAGATGGCAGGCAGGAGATGATTAGATATGAGGAGTTTGGGAAAGGTGTGAAGTGCCTCTTCAGAGTTGAGAATGCATTACCTTAAAGCAAGAAAAGTTACTGATGAATTGTGTTCCATAGTTCAAATAATATAAGAGTTTATAAGCTGGTATTGGCTCCATATTTTGGAAGATGGACAGATATTACCCATATACCTCAGGAGGGAAGGCTGTTGTGGGACTGACTCAAGCCTGGGGGTTTGTTAAGGCTTCCAAGACAAGTGAGCAATAGGGCTCAGAGGGAAAGGTAGGAGAGCTGAGAATAAAAGCAGTTCCAAGAGCTGCAGCTCACAACTGAGAACTGAGCTGAGCGCAGAGCTTATCAACCTATAGGTCTTGGTGTCCAGCCTGGATCTGAAGGCAGGTGGAAAGAAACTAACACTGGGTAAAATGGAGGGTTTATGTGGCTGGAGACCTGCATAAGGCTAAATACCAGTGTGATGGGAGTGAGCATACAGTAAGTAAGAAGGTCAGGCAGCTCCACTCATTATAGGATAAAAAGTGTGGGGAAGGTTCTGATGATTTGAAGATCTGGCAGGGATGCCCAACCTGTTGCCCATGTGCTATGTCAGGGATTATGTGAGGACTTTATTGCTTATCTGTAGTGTCAGAGATCACAAAAATTATGCACAGGTTTTTTTTGTTGTTGTTTGTTCATCAGCTTTCTTTAGTGTTTGTGTATTTAATGTGTGGCCTAATGTTGCGTGGAGAAGCCAAAAGGTTGGACACTCCAGAGAGGGTAGTATGTGTGGAGTAGAGATGAAAGTCACAGGTGCTGAGACAAAGGAAGGTGTGCTGAGCATGCAGAGTGGGGCTTTTTAGTGCATCTCATGGTAATTTGAGAATAGTAGAGTTGGGACAAAGCAAAACACTCTCACGTTGGTGATAATGTCCTCAATGAATATGGGCCAATGGCATGGACACCTGCAATCACTAATAGTAAAAGGAGGTCTCGAGGGTAGGTAATTCCACAAAATAATCTTGACCCAAGAGAGATTTTGTGACATAGGGAAGAGTAATACACTAAAATGGAAAGCAAAGTTTCCACAGATGTGACAGATATGAGTGGGTGCAGTAACAGAACAAATTATTCTGGAACTTAAGGAAAGCTGTAGTCTAGGGTGAGAGCTATGCTTCATTTAAGGCAAGATGTAGAGGGAAATTTCTGTCAATACCCTGAAGGTCTAGCAGGGTTTATTTATAACAGAACAGAGGTACGAGGAGATGCTGGCAGGCTACATGAAGCAGAGAGTATGGAGATTTAAGCAACCAATTTGGTACCAATCTCAAGCCCTGTTTGCATTATTCCCTCTTTTTAAAATTTGTATGGACTCTGGTTATCAAACTTGTTTTCTTGCCAAGCAATGGATGGAAATCACAAGGTCTCAGCTTTCCCTTATCACTCTTCCACTGCCATATTTCCTCTTGCCAATCAGCTGTAAATAGGGCTGAGTTACAGTAACCTAGAAAGGAAATACTGGGCCTGATAAGGGAAGGAAGTGACTTCACCTTGAGTCAGCTGTAGAACCTAGCTTATATGTAGCAACCGGTATAAGAACAGTGCTGTGGGGCTGTATTTTGAGGATGCTGAACAAGAGGTGAATGGAAGATAAATTTAGATGAGGGAGAACTTATTGATTAGTAAGCAGTCTCCAGAAAAGGAGGCTTTAACACCTTGTTAAGTGCCCTAGGAAACATTGCTCTCATGCTTCTATGATGACCCTGAGAAGCTTGAGGAAAATTGGTAGCCCAAAGAGAAGTAGAAATGCCAGAATTGTCATGATGGATGGTAGAAATGGGAATCAAAATGCTTGGAGAAGTGAGTTTGCTAGAGTGACTCTACCAGATAAGGCTGAAAACCTCACTGGATATCAACATTCCAGTTGATGCTCCATTTATTAAAGTGACAAAGAATTCTCTGGTGAGAAGGGCACCAGCATCACTGAGAAGCTGAGTGATATCTCTGCTCTATAGGACATGGTTGATGATGAAATATGCTGCTACAGGATTGAATTGATGGATGGATAGCAATGAGGATAACAGAATCCTGAAGTATTGGAAGCCAAATGGTGACATTTAACTACAATTATCCTAAGTAAGGTACAATTATCCTAGTAAGTGGCAAGATTGGACTGGCAGCAAGAGCTCCTGACCCAAAGAGAGCCTACAATATGGTTAATAGAATAAGTTGTCCCCATGGGGAAGTCAGAAGCTAGCCAACAGGGTACATTCCATTTACACAATGAAAAGATATCAAGGATGGATGATGTAGGCTCAGAGAAGTAGCCTCACTAAAAAGCCAGTCTCTTCCCAATTTCGTAACTTGAATCAGTTTATCAATCCAGAACCCATTGATTGATGGATCTGAAAGGAAGGCAGAAGGAAGGAACTTGCAACACCGTGGTGAGGAAAAGGAAGTCATATGGTAATTACTTCCCCTATCCCCACCTCATTCCTAGTCCTTCCCTTAAGATACTGATAGCCATTAACTTAGAAAAATCATACACGAGGGCCAGGCACTGTGGCTCACGCCTGTAATCCCAGCACTCTGGGCTCACAGATTTGAGACCAGCCTGAGCCAGAGCGAGACTTCATCTCTAAAAATAGACAGGTGTTGTGGCGGGTGCCTGTAGTCCCAGCTACTTGGGAGGCTGAGGCAAGAGAATTGTTTAAACCCAGGAGTTTGAGGTTGCTGTGAGGTATGATGCCACCCTCCTCTACCAAGGGTGACAAACTGAGACTCTGTCTCAAAAAAAAAAAAAAGAAAGAAAGAAAAGAAAACAAAAATCATACACTGACTAAAAGAGAATGCCCAAACATGTTGAAGGTTGTTGGACATGATCATTATTGATACCCATGAACCGAAAATATTATCATGGGCCCCAGTTTTAAGTGGAGGTATTTGAGAACCAGATAAGTTGCCCAGGTCTGGCTTACTGTAGGTTCACTGAGCACACAAACCTGTATAGCAGTCTTTTTCCTAGTTCTCAAGTATGTAATTGGAATGAACATGTTTGTTAGTACAATACCCACATCAGTTCCTTGGTCTATGAGTAAGAGCTATCAAAGTGGAAAAGGCCAACAGGGAACCTCTGACATTGTACAGCCATGATGGCAAATAAAACACAGCACAGGGAAATGGTAGATATTAGTGCCATTTTGGTTCCCTTCATATTTCCATTTAATTCATCATACTTGACCTACAAAAGTCCAACAGTTCCTAGGGGATAGAGTAGACTGCTCTAACTCAACCAAGTAATAATCCCAATTAAAGTTGCTGTACTACAGCTTGGCGCCTGTGGCTCACAGGCTAAGGCCATGTACGCCTAAGTTGGCGGGTTCGAATCCAGCCTGGGCCGGCCAAACAACAATGACGGCTGCAACGAAAAAATGGCCGGGCGTTGTGGCGGGTGCCTGTAGTCCCAGCTACTTGGGAGGCGGAGGCAGGAGAATCATTTGAGCCCAGGAGTTAGAGGTTGCTGTGAGCTGTGATGCCACAGTACTCTATCCAGGGTGACAGCTTGAGGCTCTGTCTCAAAAAAAAAAAAAAAGCTGCTATACTAGATGTAAAATAAGAGCAGAGTAACATGACCCCAGGTAACTGGTCTGTTAGCTGATTGATAATGATGAACATGTTCTTTCCTAACCTCATCAGAAAGTACAATCCAAAATTTTTCATATTTGATTGGAACAAATAATAGAAAATATTTATAGTGTTGCCTCAGCAGTATATCTCTTCTTAACCTCTGACATAACATAACATAATATATAGAATGTCCTGAATTGTCTGGACATTCCACAGAATATCCCACTGGACTTAATAACATTGATGGTACTACGTACCATGCTAATCAAATTGGATGAACAAAAACTGGCAAACATGTTGCGGGTAAGATATGCATGCTCCAGAGTATAGAAAAGAAATGTATGCTCTAGAGCAGTGGTCTCAACCTTCCTAATGCCGCAATGTATTTTCATTGCTAAAAAGGGGTTGCAACCCACAGGTTGAGAACCACTGCTCTAGAGTGTAGAAGAAAATTCCTACAAATTATTGAGAAGTCCTCACGTCAGTGAAATTAAGGAATTCTATGATCCAGAGCAGATGATTTTATGTCTTGTTTATTTCTTGATCATGTTTTCTTTCAAAATATTTATTATTTTAATTTCATATTTAAATTATTATTGATTTTTTATATCAGTGTGAGGTAGGGAGTCAATCTTTATTTCTTGTGTAACATTAACTATTATAGTATACCCAGAATCATTTATGGGGTCAGGGGACTTTCTTCCATGAATCAGTAGTATTATCTTTGAAGAATCAAATTACCCTATGTATCCACCTTTTTTAGGTCTCTGTTCTGACACATTTGCCTATTTTCTATCCTTGTGCCAATAGAACACTGGCTTAATAATTACAACTTTATAAAAAAAACCTTGGTTTTGGTAGTTTAAGTATTCTAGCTTTGTTAAGTGCATTGGCTATTCTAGACATTTGCATTTCCATACATATTTAAAATTTGCTTATCAATTTCCATTCAAAAGAATCATTTAAGACATTCTTGAAGTTACATCAAATCTATAGATCAATTTTGGATGAAATGTCATGTTAATCCATGAACGTAGTATATTCTTTGTTTAGAACTTATAAAATTTTCTGTAAATAATTGTTAATGTTTTATAGCACATATTTTGATATATTTATTACTATTTTATTTATTATTATTGCTCATTTGATGATTTGGTGCTATTATATTTACCGTATCTATCTTATACATATCATTTTCTATTTATTTTCTGGAATAAAAGTATATAATTAAATTTTTTGTCTAGACACATCTAGTGATCTTATTAAATTCATCTATTTATTCAAATAATTTGCTACTAGATTCTTGTAGATTTTCAGTATATGCAACATGTCATTTGTGAATAGTCACAGTGTTATTTTTTCCTTTTCAAAAATATTTTTGTTGTTTCTTTTTCTCCTTTATCGCACTGGTTACTGCATCCAATTGTATGGCCTTGTTTCATTCCTGATGTCATGGAGAAATTTTCAATAATCTATCTGAAGTATAATTTAAGCTGTAGTTTTTACATAAATAGCCTTATGAAGGATGCTCCCTCTATTCCTACTTTGTAGAGAGTTTTTATCATGAATAAGTATTGAATTTTATCAATTTATTTTTGAAACCATTGAAATGATCATAAGACTTTTGTCTTTTCTATTATTCTGGTCAATTACATTGACACCTCACCCCATCCCATTTTAACCCATGCTTCTGCTTCTGGAACAAACCCCACTTAGTCATGATTATTCTTTTTATAATATCACTTGATTCAATTTGCTAATACTGTGTTTAGGATTTGTGAATCTACATTTATTTATAACAGATTGGTAATGAGCGTTTTAAATTGACTTTTTTTTCCTTTTGTAGAATACTTCTTTCTTTTTTTTTTTGTTTTTTTGAGACAGTCTCACTACAACACCCTAAGTAGAGCACTGTGACATCACAGCTCACAGCATCCTCAAACTCTTGTGCTTAAGCGATTCTCCTGCCTCAACCTCTGGAGTAGCTAGGACTACAGGCGCGCGCCACATTGCCCCGCTATTTTTTGTTGTCATTGTAGTTTGGCAGGCCTTGACCTGGTTTGATCCCGCCAGCACCAGTGTACGTGGCCGGCGTCCTAGCTGCTGAGCCAGAACACTTTTGAAAACTAGACATTACACCGTCAGAAGTGTGTTCTCAGGTGTTTACTTGGCAGTTTAAAGGTAGACTGCCTTGTGAGGCTACTGGAGTGTTAAGTAGAGAGCTTGTACCGATTTGGGCCCAGTGGGAATGAAAACAAGGGTACAGTGTGCAGTATTCAACATGTGATTAGACGAAAGTGTAACATTATGAAATAGAAAAGTTAGGAAAAGTTGATTTGAAGTTGGAAAAGAATAAACACAGTGAGTTGACTTTGGGGCAAAATTTTTATTTTTACCATCATTAGGATGCATACAAGGGAAAGACTGTAATTTAAGAAATCGCAAATACATGGCTATATAACTGGTCAATATTTTGATGGCTTTAACTAGAAAATTTCCTTATTGGAGCTAACTTGAAAAATTCTGTGTAGTTAACTTGAAAAATTCTGTGTACTGATAATAAGAAAATGTAGGTAATTTTATATTCAGCAAACACCTTGAAGTGTCACGCGTACTGCACACCCTTTGAATACAGCACATTTCAAGACAAATTGTTCTGTTCCTTTCCTAGCCACCAGGTGGCAACCAGGCGCCCAAATCGCACTCCCGCCCCATCCCCCCTTTCCCAGGCAATCTGCGTGGCTCCCGGGAGCGCGCACGTCCCGGAGTCCACGCTGGTAGTAGGCTGTGGCCGTGGTCGTTAGTCGCATTTAGGTGATTGCTCTTCAGTCCGAGTCCTACGAAGCTGGACTCATGTGGAAACTGGTTCCGGCTGCGGGCCCTAGGCCAGGTAAGTGCGGAAGGGAAATCTCGTGGCCCGTTTTCCCAGGAACGACTGTAGAGCGAAGATTCCTGCGCCGTCCCAGTTTCCGGCCTGGAAGGCTGCGGAAGCGGATGCCGGCAGGGGGTGGGGGGGGCGGCCGCGGATGCTGGCTGGAAGCTCCTGGTCTTCCGGGGGGGCGGGCGGCGACTGCGAACCGGGCTGCTGTCTGACCGGCCCGCTGGGCGTGCGGCGGCGGCGGGCGCCCCCGCCAGGTGCGACGCGCTCCCGGCGTTTGGGACCAGCGGGGCTTAGATGTTCTGGGGAAGTGAGCCGTGGGCGGGACCCGATGTGACATCCAGTCCTGGGGAAACACCTATGGTAGCTTATCAGAAGCCAGACTACACGCTACCCTCTGATGACATTGTTTTCGTGAAGACTCACGTGATTTGGGTATGTGGCAACAGTGGGAAAGCTTACTTTCAGTTTTGTTTCAGAACATCTGAAAAAGTAGATTTATTTTTTATCTTTTCTGCATTTCAGCAGTGGGAAATGGTTACACGTGTTGTTTAGTGTGTGTGGTCACTGTTAATTGATAGAAGGGTAAGCAGATATACTATGATTGGGGCTTGTTCTCAGGAACAAGCAGAAAGATCTTTGAGACTAAGTGGAGGGAGTATGAAGAGGGCCAAACTAGAAAGTCTCTGGAAGGCATCACTATGGGCCTGGCTTTCCCAAACTCCTTCCTACCCTTGTTAATCTACCGTCTGATATTGATATCTTGTCCTCCCAGAGTAAACTCCATAAATCTTCAACTTACATGCTGTTACTCCAGCAATTGGTAATTTACAACGTTTTAGAAAAACTGATAATCTTTTCCCACTGATATGAAATGCTGCCTTTAGCGTAGAAAACAAAATTACACGTCTAATCTGGAAATTATTGCATTGATCTGTGTTGTTTACTCCTGGTCCATAAACATACTTTTAACAACTGTAGTTTTACAGAATATTTTGCCATCTAATAGGACAAGTTCCCATAATATTCAAATATTTCTTGATTATTTTTTAACATAGTTTCCTCATCATTTTTGAATTTGTTTATTAAGTTCTAAACACAGTATTTTGGTTTGGTAATACTGTAAGGGTTGCTGTCTGCCCTTGGTTCTTGGTGTGCTCTTGGCCAAAGAATGACCAGACAGTCACAATGTCAAGCCCAGCCTTCTGGTTCTATTACCTGGGTTTTTGACTCCTTAGGAGAGAAAAATCACCAGGAGGGCCAGTACAACAGAGTTACCAAGAGAAGAGAGACTGACTAACTTGACTCACTTACTGCTCAGATTGTTCGCTTTCATTGGCCCATTCCCCAGGGTGGGCTCTTGGGAGGTGTAAGGATATTACTAAACAATCAACTAGTGTCCTCAGTTTCCTCTGGGTAAAAGCTCCCTCTCCAGAAGTCCACCTGGAGGGGCTGAAGGGAATTCCCAGGTTGATAAACAGTACTTCTTTTCTCTGGTCTAGCAGTTGCTTGAGATAGGATTGAGGGTTGGGCAACATCAAAACCAGGTGGCACCCTTATCCTCCTTCCCAGCTGGAGCAGTTGCTCCAGACAGCACCCGAGCAGGGCACCCTTCTTCCAAGAAGAGCTGGCGGATATGTCATCCACCTAACATGCTTTCTAACCACTACTGTTTTACAGCATATTTTGCCATCGAGTAGGGCAAGTTCCCATAATATTCTTCAAAATTTTTTGACCATTTTTTAATGTAGTTTCCTGGTGAATTTTTGAATTTGTTTATTCATTTCCAAACAGTGTATTGTGATTTTCGTTTGGTAATATATTACATTTGTAAGTTAATTTGGGGAAATATTGACTCCTCTCAGTATTGTTTTTGCTTTAGAAAAATATATATTTTTCCATCTATTTTTAGGTAATCTTATATTTCAATGATACAAAACAAGTTTGACTTGTGTTTCACATTTGATAACAAATAAAAATGTCCTACCTATATTACTTATGCATGTGTGTCTATACATAAATGTCTATCAATTTACCTTTTCGTTTTTTTAATTTCTCTTAGGGGAACCATACAGACTTTTGACTACTGTGGAGTACATTGTTGGAAGGAAAAACTGTGCCATTCTAGTTGAAAATGATCAGTCAATCAGTAGAAATCATGCAATGTTAACTGCTAACTTTTCTGAAACCAACCTGATGAAATGCCAGTATTGACAATAAAAGATAATTCTA